>CM036130.1:29868127-30078546 GCA_002916485.2 Juglans nigra | reverse complement strand
GAGGAAATTTTGAGACTCACAAGAGAAGGACAACACTTAATCCAACATGTATTTCGGGAAGGGAACACCCCTGCTGACTACTTGGCAAAATATGGTGCTCAGGGACAAGATAAATTTTGGCACACTATCACGCAGTTGTCAATGAAACTCCGTGGACTTATTCGCACGGACAAGCTCAACATGCCACAGTTACGTATTAGATAGCATGGGCCCTGTTTTTTGTAATATTCGGAAATCCGTTGGAGCCGTAGTGCATCCTCTGTTTTGGTTTGGTCTTTGCGTTGGTCCTGTAATTTGGTCTTACCGTGGGTACTCTGCTTTTGTAGGGGTCCCATACTCTGAGATTTCAATTTTGCAGTCTATTCCTCTAATTAATTAATTATTGTGTCATTTTTCTTCTCTCAATTAAGTGCTTGATGTTTCATCCAACTACTTTTTGTATTCATTTTTCTTCCCTCAAGTAATTACTTGAGAACAATTGTCGGACACTTTCTTGAATGCCTAGAAATTAACTCATCTCACCAAAAAATTGGTTTTATTATATCTGCTTTTACATTTAGTTTTTATTCAAGTTACTTTTATATCCAAATCCTACATGTTTTCATTACGAGAAGTACTGCTAAGTCTGTACAGAAATCTTATACATAAAAGTCTATACGATAATAGATCATATTAAGTCACGTCAATTTGTAAATTTCTTGCGTAAAATTTTTGTGTAGACCAAACATTTATCTTTCAATTCATACCACAGTCACGTTATTAATGGAAAATTAAGACACAAATAAGAGGTACCAAGATTGGTGAATTCACTTCTTTCACGATTAGCGGTGCTTTCAGAAGAAACTCCATAGAGATGGTACATCCTCAATAGTTATGAAGATTGATGACCTCGAACTTGAAAAATCAGCACAGGTATGTCCTCAACAATTCGACATGTTTGATTTTCATGGCCTTTGCAACTTTCGTTTGGTTTTGTAACTGTAATACATTTCCCTATTTTTTTTCCACTCCTACATTAATCCACGCAATGCTCTTCCCATTCCTTGTTCATCATAAGTCTTTTAGCTTCTGTCAGTCTTGTATGTATTATACAGTTTTTTTACTTAGCTTTTTGCTTGTTTTGATTACTTTGCCGAATTGCACTTAACTGATTGTGTTTGTTTGGAGGAAAATGAACACAAGCAACTATTTTTATAGTGTTTTGAAGTCGGTTCAACTATTCACAATATTAATGATCCTTACGTTTTTCTTTAATTTATGCAGGCTTTTCATTTTTAATTACATTTTAACACTTTAACTTTTGTTTGTTATGTCCATTGTGGATTTAGTTTCTGAAATTGGTTGTAGTACTCGAAGTAGGATGAGGTGGATGACATTTAGTAGTAACATAGGATTCTGGTTTACAGTATTCAACCCAACGTCCAGTTGGATATTTTGTAATTATCTAGAGCTACATCTTAGATTAATCATCACCATCCTATTGTGAAAATGCATATATATCTATTCTTTTTATGGCCGTCCATGACAATTACAATGTTTCAGTATATTGTTTTTTTTTTTTTTTTTTTAACTTTTTGGAGTTTGGAATATAGTTTTTCTTTTCTTTTTCTTTTTCTTTTTCTTTCTTTTTTTTGCTAAACAAAATTAGTGGGCACTATGAGTATCTTTATTTTTTTATTTTTGAAGAATATGCATTCTCATTTTAATGAATTGTTATGCATTGGATAATGGTTATTTCTCATCATAAACTAGGCATTCTCATCATGAGTAAATTGCCTATCTAACGGAATGTACGTACGTGTTGGGTCATAGATGCTAATTGGTTTGGATCTAAATTAATGCTGGGTTAATTGCACATATAGATCGAAGTAACACACACTCAGCCAATTAGAAGTTCACAAGTCGACGTTTTACTTCTACATGACAAATCATATCATTAAAACGAAAACTGAAAATGAAAAAGTAGTTGTGATATTTTATTGTTAAGTTATTGTTACCGTTCACCCTTGAAATATATATTTTATTATTTTATCTACCTCTCCTCTCTCTTTCCCTCAATCTTTCTCTTTCTTCATCCCATTTCCCTCGATTTTCTTTTCTTCATCCTGAAATGTGCGAAATACAAGAGACCTACGTCTTCTTCGATTGTCCACGCCCTATTCTCTCTATCAATTGTCCATGTCGTTGTCTCTCTGTCGATCATCCACGCCGTCGTCTTCCAATCCACAAATCGTCCACACCGTTGTCTTCTAGCCCACAAGAGACCTACACATTTCCTCCACATATCTGTCACAACAAAATCGCCATTTGGGTATTTCTTACAAACTAATTTCCGATTTGGATTTTGCCGTGTGTTTTGCTTTATATGGGTTTCGATTTACACTCTGTTCAATTTTCATGGTTCTTACATGGGTTTCAACGAACACTCTGTTTCGATTTACATGGGTTTTGATTTACAGTCTGCTTTGATGTGGAATTTATTCTTTTATTGAGTTGGGTTTTCTTTTATAGTTTTGTTTTCCGTTGTCTTGAAAAAGTTGAACAACCGATCAAAAACCATGCATGTCTCTATCTTGTACAAGGCCTACAATACAGTCTACATTTCCCCAAAATCTCAACTCTCCTCCATTGTTTGCTCCTGGAAACACTCTTCCATTTTTCTTTTCTACATTGTACGACAGTTGATTACTCCACAGGCGACTCTCTGGCGACCCTTTTATTCACCATTTAAGACTTTAGTAGGTGTGTACACTAGTCATCTCTTTAATGCTCTTCCCTTTCGATGTTGAATTAATCTTTTTTTTTTAATCTTTGGAGCTAAAATTGAGATCTACATGTTTGGTTTCAGTGGAATATCGACTACAAATTGTGGGTTTTTAAAAATATCTATAATTTAGTATCGGATTTTTAATCTTTTACTGCTTTTAAAAATATCTACTTGTTGATGCACGTAAGTTTCATGTTAAAGATCTAGATTCTAGATTATGCATATTTGGTTTAGTTGAAGAGTTCATTGAATTAGTAACTTGGGTTATCTATTTATCTATCAATTTATTTTATGGGAATTGAATTTGGATTGAGATTTCTATTCAAAGAGGTTATATTGAGCCTAGTGCTTTCATTGCTCTATCCTTGGTGTATTTCTGTTGTGATGCTTTTGTGCATTCTGTTATGGTCCTTATCCTCTGCTTTGACAGATCTAATATGGCCCTTTGCTTCTTCCTTGACATTAATGAACACGTGAATAAAGTCCCAGTGGACTTGCATATAAAATGATACTAATTTGGCTCACTTTTATGGCACTTTTCCCTTGAAAGATTTTAAGGATGGACACACATTTTGATGATGACTCATTCTTCACCACACTCTTACAAAGTGGAAGAGGAGATTGTAATAGCACCACAATGCAATATGTGGTCCAAGCAACCCCCAATGATGGTGAAAAGAGGCATCTTTCAAAACAAGTTCAAAGAGCTGCATCTTTCACTGTAAAGGAGGATAACCTCCTCGTTTTAGCTTGGCTCAACATTAGCATCAATGCGATAAAGCGTAGTGATCAAAAGCAAAGTAGTCTTTGAACTAAAGAAGAAGAAGTTCGAGGCGAAGATGATGATGTTAGATCTAAGGGGCATGAATGCCATGTAGCAAGAATATTTTCGTAATATTCAACTAGAAATTTTTTAGTAATCGAAGTCTCCCGAAGGTACATCTACATCTCCTTCTACACTTGATGGAGGTGTCTAACTTCTAATGTTGGTAGTTTTAAATTTTTTGAGAATTTAGTGGTTGCCCAACCACATGTGGGTTGGATAAATATGTGGCTGGGTAGCAACTAAATGTGTAGATTGTCGATATTATCTTTGTACTAGAAATTGAAATGTGTTGGTAATTTGTGGCTATTTTGCTAATTTATGAACTGGATATTCGTTTTTGTATAAGAAACTGTGTTGGAAATTATCTTTTGGTATTTATATGGACTATTTTGGTAATTTGTGGACTGTTTTTGAACTTGAATTTGAAATCTTGTGAATTTGGAATCTTGTGAATTTGATTTCATAAGACTTTCACTATCATACAACTGGAAAGTCATAAGTGACTCAAGGAGTATGACTCAAGGCATGTATCATGTTCTGAAAATGTGAACATACAGAGAAATTTACCGTGGAGATGCTTTATAAATAGCAGAATATATTGCCATGATGTCAAACAGACTCCCAATGCGACTGAGAGCAAATGGTTTGGAGTAATTTAGACCTGCTCAAGATTACTGAGGTAAGATGGTTTGTGCAACTTGAGAGTTCTATTCCTCAACAACATGCGTATATCTAATAACTAAAGGTTTCAGAAACTAGTGTCGTTGATTTCATACTTAAGGGTATAATTTTTTTTTTGTCAAATATTATTAAAATATATGAAGTGTATTTGTAAAATATTAAAAAAATATCAAATATTATTAAAATATATAATATTATATTATTATTTTGACTTTCAGATGGCTAGTCCAATGCTCTTAGCTATTGTTTTTATAACTAGCCCACAACCTAAGTTGTTGGCTTGTGTTAGGAACACTGGAAGGTATATGTACCAAGAAAGAATATGGAAGGGATATCTGGAATGTTGTTTGGTTTGAATTTGATGGAGGAATTGAGGGTTCCTCGAACAACCCCAATCCGTGATTATTTTCCAAGACTAATATCCATTTAAATTTCCTTTCTTAATTTCCTCCATAATCATATTTATATCTCTTACATATCTTTGTATCTCTTTCCATTTTGTTGAGGTTCCTAAGACCCCCCTCTACGTGTTGAGTTAGGTTAGAACCACTGATTTTTCAATTAGTATCAGAGCAGGTTCACTCTACTTGGATTTAGTTCCTAAGTGTGATCTTGCATCAATGGTTAGAATGGATAGCTCTCAATCACTCTCATCACCACCATATTTTTATGGTAGCAACTATGCCTATTGGAACGTTTAAATGAGAACTTTTTTGAAATCCATAGATGAACGAATATGTTTAAATATGGCAAGAGGGTGGAGACAACCTGTTACAATTGTTGATGGAGCTGAAATTCCCAAAAGGGTTTAAGATTGGACAAGAGATGAAATTAATCATTGCAATTGGAACAGCAAAGGCCTGGATGCTATTTTCAAGGATGAAATTAATCATTGTCACCTGAAGAGCTCAAACGAATCTCCATGTGTGAAACTGGCAAAGAGGCATGGGATATTCTAGAAACTACCCATGAAATTACTAGGGCCGTAAAGAATTCCAAACTCCAAATGTTGACCACCAACTTTGAAGAACTTAGAATGAAAGATGATGAAAATTTTGATGAGTTCTATGCCAAACTGAATGAAATTTTCAAGTCAAGCTTTAATCTATGTGACAAAATTTCTGAAAATAGAATTTTGAGAAATGTTCTCAAATCTGTACTTGAGAGATTTCGTCCCAAAGTCACTGCAAAAGAAGAGAGCAAATACTTGGAAAACATGAGAATTGAAGAGTTGGTGGGATCTCTTCAGGAAATTGTTTACATCTAGAAATGACAAGAATCAGGGAAAGAACAAGAAATTTTTAGAAAAAAAATCAAAGGAAATTCTACTTCAGCAAATATGTTAATGAATCTTAAGAAAGACACTAGAGTTACCAAGGACAAGGTACCATCAAACATTTAGTGTCCTGAGTATCATAGTTTTGGCACATTCGTCTTGAGTGTGATAATTATAAAAAGGCCAAAGGAAAAGTCATGGCTGCTTCATTGAGTGATAATGAGTCTGAGTCAAGTGACTCATCTAAGAATTCTTCTTCAGAAGAAAATCTTGATTATATTGCTTTCGTCTCCTCTGTTGGTGGAAAATGTTGCAGTAGTGAGAATTTGTCTGATCATGATATGGTATCTGAAAATTAATCTGAGTAGGAGAATGAATTGCAAGAAGTGTATGAAAAGCTTTATAAGGAACATTTGAAATATAAGAAACTCAATAAAGTAAATCTTGAGAAGTTAGAACTTTGCAAAAGTGAAAAAGAGTGTCTTCAAAACAAACTTGATGAAGTCATGAGTTTGGTAGGTCAATTAGAAACCAAAAATGTTTCTCTTGAAGAAAAAGTCAAAATTTTGAAAAGTGAATTGATCTTGTCAAACACTAACTTAAAAACTTTTCAAATGGCCCACAAAAACTTGATAAACTCCTGGGTCTAGGGAACTCATCTAGTGACAAGAGTGGCCTAGGCAATATTGAAGAAGAATCTCATGCACCTTCTACTTCTCAAGCGTCTCTAGCTAATGTAGGAAAAATAGTGTTTATTCCTACTTCTTTTGAAAATAGAACTGCTCACCTCTCTGAGAAAGGGAAGAAACCCATGCATGTGTTTAATTCTATTTCACCTCCCAAGAGTCAAAGAGCATGCAAAACGAGTCTTGTATGCCATCATTGTGGAAACATTGGTCACATTCAACTAGATTATTTTGAATTTAGAATTCGCTCTTGGAAAACTGAAAAGCCCTCAAGGAAAGGACATTGGAATTTATGGAGTCAAGTCATGTTAACAAAGCAAACTAATATAATCAATGTAAACTTAGACCAATCGACTACAAGCACAAGGGCTAATAAGGTGAATTCTCGAAAAATCATAAAATTGTGGATCAAAAGGGAAGGAAGGGACACATGTCATGTAGCAGACATTGGTCTAAAGACTAGGGACACCTCTTTATGGTAGTTTGATAGCGATTGTTCTTGATATATGCCTGGTGATAGAACTTGCTTTAAAATTGTTGAAAACTATAAATGTGGAACGGTGACATTTGGTGATGGTCGTTAACCTAATATAATTAGTACAAGTGAAATTAAAATTCCTAGATTACCTGTCTTGCGTGATATCTTGTTTGTTGCTGGCTTGAGAGCTAATTTACTTCGTATCAATCAATTGTGTGATAATGGTGTTGAAGTTCACTTTTCAAAAGAAATGTGGCTCGTGTCTGATAGTGATGGGAACTGTGTGATGGAGGGAGTCAAGATTTTGGATAATTGTTACGGTATTGTGCCTAGCTCATAGTACAGTTGCAATAGTACTAAGAGTGATGCGACTGATCTTTGGCATCAAAGGCTTGTTCATGTAAATCATAGAGACTTATCTAAGATCTCAAACAAAGAAGTGGTAATAGGATTACCTGGAATGGGTGAAGTAGAGTTTTCAATCTGTGGGCCATGCTAATTAGCAAAACAAGTCAGAGCAACTTATAAGAACATAATAGCCATCCTTACCAAACGACCACTAGAGTTTTTGCACCTTGATCTTATGGGACCCTCTAGGACCGAAAGTTTAGGGGAAAATAAATACATACTAGTGGTGGTAGATGATTTTACTAGGTACTTTGGGTAGAATTCTTGAGAGAAAGGAGTGAATATTTTGGCTTCGTTAGAGCATTGTGTAAGAAACTTCAAAATGATTAAGGAAATCCCATAGCTAGAATTAGGAGTGATCATGGTAGGGAATATGAAAATTCAAGTTTTAAGACATTTTGTGATGAAATGGGTATTTGTCAAGAATTATCCGCGCCTATCATTCCATAGCAAAATAGAGTGGTCGAAAAAAAGAACAAAGTCATTCAGGAGATGATAGGAGTCATGATGCACAGTAAGAGCATACTACTCATTTCTGGGAAGAAGCTATAAACATTGCATGTCATATTGTGAATAAAGTCTATCTTAGACCAAGCACATCCAAGAAACCATATGAACTGTAGAAAGAAAAGAAACCAAATGAAAAACACTTCAGAGTATTTGGAAGTAGATAGTACATTTTGATAGATAGGGAAAACTTGGCTAAGTTTGACCATAAGTTGATCAGAAGAGTGATGAGGGAATTTTTCTTGGTTATTCCAGAAATAACTGCGCATATAGAATTTACAATCTACGCACTGAAACTGTTTGATGAAAATGCACCAAGTCAGACTAGAAATGAAGATTCTCATGACTTTGATGAAAATTCCAAAACATCCTCCAGCCAAAAAGTCAATACTCCTAAAGAGCCCTCTTCAAGAGTCAAGTTAAATCATCCTCACGATAACATCATTGATAATTTGAATGAAGGAATGAGGTTAAGAAGGAAAGTGATAAATCAATTGGCTCACTCAAGTTACATTTCATAGATTGAACCAAAAAGAGTAGAAGAAGTTTGGAGTGATGAGAATTGATAAGTGTCATGCATGAATAAACAAATCAATTTGTTATAAATGATGTTTGGTACTTAGTTCCTAGACTTGAAAATTATATTGTGATTGGTACCAAATGGATTTTTAAAAACAAGTCTGATCAAAATGGTACCACTGTACGAAATAAGGCAAGACTAATTGCTCAAGGATATTCTCGGGTAGAAGGAATAGACTTTGATGAGAAATTTGCACTGGTTGCCAGAGTTGAGTCAATTAGGATATTATTGAGTTTCACCTGCCTATGTCTTTTAGTCTTTATCAAATGGATGTCAAGAGTGTAACACTCCGTATTTTAGTGTATTTTCATTGAAGGATTATTTTTATTAATTCAAAAATTTATTCTCTTGTTTTAAAACTATCGGATATTTTAAATGGTTTATTTTATGATCTTTAAATTGTGAAAATTAAATTGTTATGTTTTCTTAATATTTATTTATTGTTATACATTTAAATTATTCTTTTTTTTTAAATTAATTCATTGTGGGATTTAATTATTTTATTTTCATTGTATCGTTACGTTTAATTTATTTTAATTGATTTGCTGTTTTAAAATCATTTTCCTTGGATCATTTTCTGTGACCCAAGATGTGAGGATTGAACCTCATTTCTTTTCCCCACTTTTCTTTTTCTTTTCTTTTTCCCATTTCTTCCTCTTCCATTTCTCTCCCCGCGCGCGAAGCCCCTGCGCTCCCTCCCCGTCCGTTTTCTCCTCCACCCACAGCGCCGCAGTGCGCCGCTCGTGTCCGTCACCGCTCCTACCATTCGCTTCCCCATCGGCCGGCGACCCCACCTCCTAAATTCCAGCCCCCCTCATTCCGTCGTTCTCCTCCACGCACGACGATAGTCGCGGCATTCCTTGCGTAGTTGCACCGCTGCCGTGCCGCCGTGGCCCTCACTGCCCAGCCTAACCTCTTCCCTTCCGGTCGGCGATCACACCCTTCCAACTTCAGCCTCCCTCGCGCCCTCGGTAGCCTCCACGAACCTCCCAAAGCCACGGCCTTCTCTTCGTTCTAGCGCCGCCGTCGCACCACCTTCGGCCACCATCTCTTCACCACTTCATCATCGACTTTCCAGCAGCCCAATGAACCCAACCCCAGCTCCGATCTGTCACCGGTGAATCCTATCTATCTCCATTTTCGATTTAGACATCTTTGGCCTAAAACCACCATTTGCGCCGCCACCCACGGCAAACCACCACCACCATTGGCTTCACCGACCTCTCTAGGCCCTACCCAATCAATTTCGAGTCTTAGTTTGTCCCCATTCAAAAGTGGATATTTGAGACCCACGATCACAGTGTATTTTACACTGTTTCGTTGCTGAGCCACCACCTTTTGCACCACCGTGATCCTTTAGAAATTATTATATAGCACTGTAAGTATTTTTTCAAATAACTATCGTGATTTAAATGCACTAACCTATATTATTGTGATATGGTTGGACATGTCGGACTGAGTCCGAGGAGTTTGGGGGTCAGATGGATTGTGGACGGAGTTATGTATTTGGTTGGTATTATGAAATGTTGTTTGTTGGTATGGTATTGTTTATGTACATGCCATATTGCACGCATGATCATGTTTGTAAAGGAAACTGGGTTTTCGTGTACATGCATTCACGTTCATGTGTTACATGAAAACTAGGTTTTCATGTGTTAAATGATTTTTGGGTGCGTGTGTATCACAACCCCAAGCCGAGATGGGGCATTATCTCGGTGGAGCTCCTCTGGTCACTCGAGAACGGAATATACTGAGTGACATCCCCTAGGTTGTCGCCAGGCGACAACGGGATCGGACGAGATGGTCTCGTGCCGACTCCGTGGCCCCTTTGCTGGCAGGGGCTAGAGGATGCTTGGCCACGAACGCGCTGGGCGCGGAACTGGGCATCGCTCATTCCTTAGTGGGTGCTTGGCCACGAACGCGCTGGGCGCGGAACTGAGCATTGCTACGAAGCTAGGACGTACGGATGATCCCTAGGAGAGATCATAGTACATTGGTTAATGGAATAATGGGCTGTTTTCTGAGAAAATAACGTGTGTTGATTAAAATGATTTTATGAGATTCATTTTCTGGGAAAATGAGGTTTTATTGATTTGGGTCATTTTCTGGGAAAATAACGGAGTATTCTTTTTGGACCAAAATGGGATTTGGCATGTGTTGAAAATATCTATTTTCGAGAAAAATAGTATTTTTGGATCTAATGCATATTTCATCATATGCATGCATGTTGGTCGCATTAATGTATTTTTATCTCGTAGTTGTTTGGTTTATACTTACATGCGGTACCGTTCTATGGTAACGCAGATTTTGATGCAGAGGAGGATGAGGGTGAGCCTGAGGAGTCGGCTCCGCCCGAGGAGTGATCTGGGATCACTCGCATTCTGGTTTGACACTTGTAAAATATTTATTTTGGATGGTTGTATAATTTTTAAACCTTTTTACTGATTGTTTAAATTGTATTAACAATTTTGGTACTTAGTTGACTTAAATATCCGCTGCGTTGTTTTTGTACACTGTTGCACGTACACACACTTGGCACTATCGTTGGGATGTGTGACCATGTTATCACCATCCTGGCATCTCGATTCCCGTGTCTCCTTACATGGGGGTCGGGGGTGCCACAAAGAGTGCATTCTTGAGTAGGATTCTTCAAGAAGAAGTATATATTGAGCAACCAAAGGGTTTTAAGGATCCGAAGTATCTAAAACAAGTCAATAGGTTGAAGAAAGCTTTATATGGTCTAAAACAAGCTCATAGGGCTTGGGATGAGAGGCTAACTACATACCTATTAGATCACAGGCTTTTTAAAGGTGATGTTGACAGGACACTATTCATCAGGAAAGTTAGAGATGATATAATAGTTGCTCAGGTATATGTGGATGATATCATGCTTGGATCATCTATAGATGCACTTGCTTTAAATTTGCAGAAGAAATGAAAAATGAATTTGATGCACTTCCTGTTTAAAAAAAAAAAAAAAAAAAAAAAAGAGCTTCCCAAACAGAAGTTTCTAGGTCCTAACATAATTAGGTTTGATTTCCAGTATCTTGAGAGAGCTTCCCAAGCATTAATGGTTTCTTGTTATAACCCGACCCCACTCACGTCCTCAGGTTGAAACTTCTTGATTGAGGAAGGACTACTTGAACATGCACATCCGTATTACTTGGGATACTATGTATTTGCTACCTATGTGAGTACGATGCCCTTTTACTATGTGAGTAAATACTATGTATTTACTAGTATTTACTATGTGAGTATGATGGTCTTTTACATTTGATGTGTAGATTTTAAAATTGTCTTCATTAATGTTTGGAGTCAAACCATGTGATACTAGGTTTATTTCCCATCAAATCGATCCTCCACTCAAGACATGTGTCTCTCACTCGAGTGGTTGCTCGAGGCATTTAAATTTCGCCTGAGCAAATGATTAAAAACCTAACTCCTCTGCGCCGCTCCAGCATTCCACAAAAACACCCCAAAAGTTACCCCTGCACGACTTTTCTCTCTATTTCTCACCTCTTCATGCTTTGGCCATTTGATTCCTCCTACCAAATCCTTTTTTAATCACAATAAGAGACTTCTCAAGCCATCAATTTTGTTTTGATATAGGGATTTTGGTATTGGGTCTCCATAGGTTAAATGTTTGGTCCCTATTGGATCTCATTACATCCATGTGAGCATCACGTGGTTCACTATAATCTTTGTTCATCTCCATAATGTTTGGTCCCCATTTGTTTGAGTTCCCCATGCATTGAAAATAATGTTTCGGGTTGATAAGTGTATTGAACATAATGCTTTGTTCATCACGTGGTTCACCATAATCTCAATTTGGGAGGTATTTTGGGTCTCATTTTCGTGTTTTAAAGAACCCCAATCACTATTGAGTGATGTTTGTACTTGGGAAGGTCATGAAAAATGCATGGAGTTTGAACTCCCACCTTGGCAAAGAATGCCCACCAAGTGCTCGATAAAATGCCTAAATGGTGCAATTTGTTGCATTTACATATTTTTTTCTCGTTTAACCATCACACATTGGACTTTCATTGTTCATAAATGGTATTCTAGTATATGCATGTAGATCATTTCATCTAAGGCATCCAAAATGAGACATCTCATTTTAGGCATGTTAGGCATCTTGGGTCTCATAAACATTGCATGCATTCATTGGGTCATTCACGTCACTCTTGCACACAGTGTCTAATGCTTATTATTGTGTGGACTATCTACAAAGTGCTACTATGTCTAGGCGTGTGCATCCCCAGCAAAATGCTCTCACTCCTACCTAAGTACAATTCTTCGATGCTCGGGCTAGGGAACTTTATGCTCAAAACTTCTCTCATCGCACTCTAATTGTTGAGCGTGAGATTTCTTTGAGTAAGCTTCACAAGACCATAGTGCCTCGCATTTTTTAGTCTCGTCAGTGGGTGTTGTTAACCACTGGTCATCCCTCCCCTTCTGTGGAGTTGGTTCAAGAATTTTACTCCAATATTCATGCCATCTCGGAAGATGACTCATTTGGAGTTAGCCTATGTAGCATCCAATTTCGAGTAACTTCGGGCATGTTAGCTGACTTACTTAACGTCCCTCGTGTGACCAACCCCCTTATCCCTATGCTTCCACTTCTACTCCCAGTAAGGCTGCCATTGCCACTTTCTTGTGTGGGTATAAAATTAATTGGGATGGTAGGATACCACTTCATAGAATTGAGTTTCCACCGGTCTATCTTCTCCTCAATCGAGTGATGCTCACTAATCTGTACCATACAGTCCATCATAGTGATATAGGCCTAGATACAACTACTCTACTTTATGCTCTAATCAATTCCCATTAATTTGGGAAGTCGTCTTTGCCGAGTTATTCTAGAGGCATTTAAATCTATCAAGACATGGACTGGATTACCTTTTGCATGTATTATCACTCGTATTGTCTTGTCCCAATCCATTGCTATTTCTCCTCATGAGCCCAGAATTATGCTTAAGGCTTCTATTGGTCATAAGACCATCCAACTGAGTTGTCCACACATTTGTCCTAATCCTTTGGATATTAAACATTCTCTTGCACCAACCACTCGGCCATCCAGTTTTGCTCCATCCAGCTTGACACCATCCACTTCTACACCAGATTCTACCCAACCATACAGATGGTGTTTGATCACTTGATCTGCAAGAATGCTCATCTTGATCACATGGATGCTCGATTTGATCATCTAGATGCTCACGTAGATAGCCTCCAATAGCTGGTAACACGGCACTTCAACGACACACATGAGGTCCTAGCTGCTTCAACTAAAGAGGATGGTGAGAATCGACTGCAAGAGCCCTTTTTTGTTTCGTGACAAAAAGGGGTAGTGACATATATGTAGGGGGAGTAGGATAGGATACATTCAGGCAGAGTAGCTTGGAAAAAAGGGGAAAATTTTGAAGTATTTTTTTGTGAAACACAATTTTTTATGCTGCGGTAGCCCTTAACTAAACTCAATGTTTGATTGTTTCTTAATGATGATTTCCTAGATGAAAAATTTACTTGTCATGTCTATGCTTGAATTCTTTTTTTTTTTTTTTTTTTTTGATTTATTAGCATGCATTGGTTAAACATGTGAGAATATTTCTTTTATCTCTTTGTTTTTGGTGTGTTTACCTGTTTGTTAAGTGATTGTAGAAATATTCTAGCTTATTCAGAGATTGTACCTGTACCTTACAATTCTACGTGCGATCTATCAAGACTGGGTTCATGTATAGGTTAGAGGATTTTTCACATAAATTTCGAAGGAAGAGATTGTTAATGTGAAATGAGTGTGTTGGCATATTCATGTGAGAACATGTGTTAAATTTTTTTGTAACTTGTTTAGTGTTGAGTGGCTAAAGAAAACTGATAAAATGACAAGGGATTGAACTTAGCTCAACATGGCTCGAGCTAAGCTTCATACAAAAAGTTTGCTCAACTTGCGCTCTATTCGTTGCTCGAGTAAAACTCACGTAGAGAATTCGCTCGGCACTCTCTCAACTTAGTGCTCAAGCGAAAGCTCATATCGAGAGTGCGCTTGACACTCACTCAACATAGAGCTCGAGCAAAACTCACACAGAGAGCTTGCTCGACACCTGCTTGACATGACGCTCGAGCGGTAATCCAGATAGAAAGTTCTTGCAACATGCGCTCGACTCATGACTTGAGTGAAACTCGAATACAACGTGCGCTTGAAATTCACTTGACAGCTCGCTCGAGCGAATGTTAAAAGATATGACTTTGACTAGGGTTTTAGCGTTGTGTCCCATTGTGGCTCTAAAAGGAAACTTGTTTGTTCCTTCATAGGGCAAGCACGTACAGAGCAGATAGAGAGCTAAGAAAGAGAGAAAAATATTTCATTCCATATACTTCAGTTTTCTCTTGAAATCAGATCCCCATCCTATTATGGTTGAGGTCAACTACTGCTACATCAGTTTGTGCAAATGTTCTTTGGCCAGAAGGGATTTGGAGCTGCCGTTGAAGCGGAGATCGAGAGATTCTTGTGGTGAACCTATAGAAAGGCTAGAGTTTCGGAGTTGCATGCGTGCAAAGATTGAGTGGGTCACTCAGGATGTTGCAAGCCAGATTTAGCTAGTACAATGGTTTTGTGAGTGTTTCTAAATTGGTTATAACAAATTAAATTTCTATAGTGAATTTTAGGTGGTGAGTAACACCTGGACTGGTTTTAAATTTTGACCATGTTCTTCATTTGAGTTTCCATTTTGTAACCAAATATTTGTGTTGATTACTTTTCTATCCTTCGTTTTAGTGATTGATTGCTTGTTTGAGAACTTTTTAAAATAGTGCAGTGAAATTGAAAAACCCCTCCAGATGTTGTGTTAGGTTAGAACCATTGATTTTTCAAACCTTTTACCTGATCATTATCCAATAAAAAAGTAAATGCAACTTTTACAGATTTTGACAAAAATAATTCTTAAAAAATTATGCTCGAACAAGTTTTCAACTTTTCCGATCCATTTTCACAAACTTCATTATAAAATTTATTTTTAAAATTAATTTAAAATCTTCTTTCATTTTCGAAAAACCAATCTAAGACAATTATGAAAATTCTCAAATATTCTCTAAACTTTCCATAACTTATAACATGGCCATAATTTCTACTTTTCTTAAAAGACAATCAACAGAAGGAGAAAAGCAAAGTTTGGTCCACCGAACTAGCTTGTTTAATTTATATAAACCGAATTAATTGGGAATATCCTTTAACAACCGGTTCTTAAATGAACCAGGTCTTGGGCCTTGAATGTTGGAAAACAGGGGTGTGCATGTGCTGAATACCGGTACATCCAGTTTTAATGAATCACCCAAGGGCTAAGGCTACCACAATCTTTGATCAGTATATGAAGTTGAAAACATGTGTTGTTCATCTTATATGTCTTTTTTCATCTTCAATTACAAATGATATATACTGATATGTACAGATTCATTTTAACTAGTTAACTTAATATTATTTGATCAGTATCATGTTGTATCAGTATCATCATGCTCTCAGCATTTCATAATGTACTGTTAAATGATTAGAAAACTATTTGTTATATTTCACTTATTTGTGAATCATTTAATGACACATTATAAGATGCTTAGAGGATGATAATTGAAAGTGTAATGCCCCAATGGAAGGCCAAACCATATGGCCTATACTCTAAAATGACTAGTCAATGATACAATTGGAACCTCATTTGAACCTTATAAAGAGCAATAACTTCTCATTCCCAAGCAATGTAGGATCTCATATACCACCTACACTTATCAATATCCTATGGGGTATCACAATCTACTCCAATGATACAATTGGAACCTCATTAGAACCTTATAAAGAGCAAGAACTTCTCTTTTCCAAGCAATATGGTTACCCATACACCACCTACCCTTATCCATATCATATGGAGTATCATAGAAATGATAATGAATATAAAAAAAAAAAAGGTTAAAATAAACTTATGAAAAAATTAAGAAAAATCATGCATAGGACTGAAAATATAAAAGTCTTTGAAGAGCACTACAAAAAAAATATACAGAGATTTCACACTACGAGTGAAAGTGTTCCATCTTAATTCATCCCATTATTATAACTTTTTCAAATCCATAAACAAAATATAGTAAACAATTTAGTTTTTTTAAATCTCAAAACAATAATAATATTAAAAAATAATATTCTAAGAATATTTTATTTAACTTTCAACTTTCATTTCAACTCATTTCATCTAACTTACTTATAGTCAAATTTCTTTATTTGGGGATAGACTGATCATAGTCCAATTCCATTATATATATATATATATATAGAATGTTGACAAAATCCACATAGCGTTTTATTATCAAAAGTGTCAAATCATAATTAACTAACATGCAGGATTGATCAATTATAGAATATAAAAAGTGGCTAGTTTGTAGTTTAAATTTAAAACTACATCCATTGAAAAATACTTAGAAATAATTAGTCTAAGATACAATAATTGTATTTTGATCGACACAAATTACAATATACTGAACAAAAAAAAGTACAACTAATCCACTAGCTTAATGAAATGAGGTAGCTGTCTCGCCTGCTAGCTGGATCACTGGTAAATGAACAAATATTAGTTTTGAATGGTAAAACAACATTAATATTAAAAAGTAAATAAAAAATTTAAACTATAAATTAAAATCAGCTCATCATGATAATAAGCATCCACACAAAATTTTGTTTAAAAAAATTTTGAACAAAAGGGACAAATAAAAAGAGCGGACTAATATAATTTTGCATAAGAGACGATGGATGAACCATTAAATGTACTATGTACCTCATGAACCGACTTATTAAAGCCAAATTCGACATAAGAATATGTAAAAACTAATATTTCCTATATAATCTTAGGTTTATGAGATTTTTAACAGATAATTCAAGGGATGCAATTAAGTTGAAGACTTTAAATATAAAGACGTGCCAATAATTATATATTCATACTGTATGCTAACATCGCACATATATATGGTAATATATGTATATTCATAGTACTATATGTGGTGAAGTATATCCCTAGCTAATTTATGAGTAAGAATATAATATACATGAAAAAGACTTTTACCTTAAAGTTCAACTTTACAAAGTGAGCATACATAGAGCTGCTGCCACGTGTAGCCTATGCTAATATCATTCGAGCATTGGAAGTGAGACTCTTCATTATATACCGTATGTTTAGCACTGACATGCAACACACCCCCCAAAATCCAACAATAAATCCGAGACTTGCAGCAACATAAAATCTTTTAGTTACAAATCCATCATCATCATCATTTTCCTTCTTGTGGCCCTGAATGTTAATGTAATTTGGATGATGATCTTCTAAACACTCGTTCGGAAGTGGAGAGCCACATAGTTTACGATTTCCCAAAAATGCAGAAGCATCGCGGCTTTGTATTTGAGTTCTTGTTGAGATTTTTCCTGATAAGTTGTTGGCGGACAAGTCCAATTGACTAAGAAAATTTAAGTTGGAAATGCTCATTGGGATTTCACCATAAAGTTGGTTTCTAGATAAATCAAGAGACTGCAAATTTCTCAACAAACCAATCCTCGGAGTGATTAATCCAGATAAATTGTTTCTCGATAAATTCAAGGCAATTAGTTCTCTAAGATTAGTAATTCCTTATGGAATCTCTCCATGTAATTTGTTATTTGAAAGATCAATCATCTTCACAAGTCCCAAGGAATTTTGGAACACAAACTCTCTTCCTTTCCATACCAAGGATGCATACTCTATATAAGATCCTCTTCCCATAATATACACGTATATGGCACTTGAATTTGTATCCATGGTACGAGACATTGCAGTCAAATTGTAGATACATTCTGGAATAGTTCCCTCGATCTTGTTCAACGAAAGGTCCAAGATTTGAATATCTGATAGAAGACATATGTTTAAAGGCAACCTTCCATAAAGCTGATTAGATCGTAGGTTAATAATAACCAAATTTTGCAGACTATTACCAATCCATGGAGGTACCGTTCCATACAAGTTATTTGCTCCCAAGTCAATAGTTATCAACTCGCTACAATTCTGAAGGGACATCGGCATATTTCCAACAAATCCATTGTTGCTTAAATGCAAAATTTGAATCGAGACTAGGGAGCCGATTGAGTTTGGTATTTTCCCATAGAAATTGTTGTTGGCCAAATTAAGAACAACCAAGTCACGAATATATGTCCAGCAATTTGGAAGCTCTCCAAATAGTGTATTGTTTGAGAGGTTTAAAGAATCCAATAACGTTGGAGTATTGAGTTTACATAGGAAGGAAACTGGTCCAGAAAACCTATTATTGGATAGGTCTAGTGATGACACATTCGATGGAAAAGGTGGTATTGAACCGTCAAAATGGTTGGCGCTTAAATCTATAATAGCAAAGTCACTAAGTCTGGCAAGTTCCCATGCAACTGATTGTTATACAAATTTAAATAGAATAACATGGGCAGGAAGTCCCAAAACCAAGCAGGGATAATGTCAGAAATTCCAGCATTAGAAATATCAAGCCTATTATAATTCGTTGACTTTGAAGCCACTTTGGGAAAGCTGATCCCAATCTGCAAGAGCTCAAATAATAACATCCAGTTGGAATGGTGGAACCCAATCATAGCTGAATCTCAAAATCAAAGAATTTAACCCTCAATATAACTCTTTGAGTTTGATGAGATTTGAAAAATGGGCTTCAGTGATCACCCCTGCAAGGGAATTCTCATAAACATCCAACGTCTGAAGATTGGATAGGTTTCCAATACTCTCTGGCAATGACCCTGTGAATCTATTATTGCTTATTTGAAACTTCTGCAAGGAGTCCACCAAACAACCCGACACATTAATCATAAATTCATAAAGGTTTCCACCAAGACTGTTATACGAAAGAGTCAATGACTCTCAGTCGCATAAATCCCAAAAGGATTTTGGAATGCCACCAACAAGTTGATTTCCAGCAAGATTTAGTGTTCGAAGAGAATTTAGGCTACCAAAACCATATGGAATGGAGCACTGTAACCCGCTAGTATAACTGAGGTCAAGATCAACAAGGATTGTAGTGGAGTTGAATAACCATTGAAATACGAAGCAAGTGAGATAATTATTCCCAGAGAGATCAAGGAATAGAAGTTGTGATGAGGAATTAGAATTGGAAAGCAATTGAGGGGTAGTTGTGGAGAGACTGCAATCATGTAGACTCAAGTAATCAAAGAAGGTAGCATCATAATCTTATTGGGCCAATTGAATACCTGGCTGAGGTTAACACCGCTTAGGTCCAAGTGTGTTAAGGATGGAAGATAAATTAACCAATTAAGATTCTGTGACTCCATCAAATCATAATTGTAAGAAAGATCTAGAAATAGAAGTTGTGATGAGGAATTAGCATTGATGGAAAGCAACTGAGGAGTTGTTGTGGAGAGATTGCAACTGGAGAGACTCAAGTGTATCAAAGAAGGGAGCATCATAACCTTATTGGGCCAATTGACTACCTGGCTGAGGTTAACACCGCTTAGGTCCAAGTGTACTGTTAAGGATCGAAGATAAATTAACCAATCAAGATCCTGTGCCTCCATCAAATCATAATTGTAAGAAAGATCTAGAAATAGAAGTTGTGATGAGGAATTAGCATTGGTGGAAAACAACTGAGGAGTCATTGTGGAGAGACTGCAATCAATTAGACTCAAGTGTATCAAAGAAGGGAGCATCATAACCTTATTGGGCCAATTAACTACCTGCATGAGGTTAACACCGCTTAGGTCCAAGTGCATTAAGGATGGAAGATGAATTAACCAATCAAGATTATGTGCCTTCGTTAGATCAAAATTCATGCTGAGATCAAGAGAAATCAAACCCAAGAGATTTCCTAACTGTTGTGGAATGGTTCCGGCTATAAAGGTATATGAAAGATTGAGATGTTGTAATTTAGTGAGTGAGCCAACAAAGTTTGGGAAAGGTTTCTCGGAAAAGTTATTGTAACTTAAGTCCAAGTAAGTCAAATATTGCAATCCAAGTAATGAAGAGCTTATCTCACCTTCTAGATGTTTAGTTGCAGGTTCAACATACCCCAATCTAATCGGAGATGAAGCGTAACAACATGACCTGTTTTGTTGCTGCATTTAATTCCTTCCCACTTGCAACAATCTTCACCACTATCCCAAGAAGATAACCAATGAGAACGATCTACAAGGTGTTGTTTGAATTGGAGGAGTGCTTGTCGTTCTTCCTCTATGCACCTGACTTTAGAATCAAGCAAATCAAAACTAAATCTAAGTTTTGTTGCATTACAAGATAAGAGTCCAAGTAGTAGAAGCAGAAAGTGGAGATAACAAGCTCTCATTGTTTTACTCTCGATTTAGAACACTGACAAGATCAGATATTGTATCTTAATGCAAGTCTTCGTTTTGATATCCCAAAGAGAACTACTCCATTTATATTTATGCTACATTTATGAATGTAGGTCTAGAAAGATTTTCCCAAGAAAAAAAATAAAGAAGTTTGAAACCGTGTGGGGTATGAACTCCTAGGACCTACATGATATGGCTGACAAACCACTATTAAAATGACGAGATAATTCCCGACAACTGCCCAAATCAAATTCCATGCACCATACTACTAAATAAACTAATTAATATGGTTTAACATATAGTCGATGATGGTACTGCGTATACATCCATTTACCCTACCGTATCATTCACGTACGTCTTAATTATAAATTTTGGAAATTTAATTTGACTTGAAACACTTTTTTCTTGGGAAAAAAAGTACTTATTAAAACATTCAAATTACGGTTTAAGATGTTGGATTAATCGGAGAGTTATTCTCTAAATTAAAATATTGTAACATTTGTAAAAAGTCTCCCTATATTTTCAACTTAATTGCGCACATTTCATCCTTGAAAATCAGTTTATAAAATCCAAGAAAATCTTGAAAATCCCATAATATTATGAAAAAAAGAAAGAAATATCTCAAACTTCATGACTATCTTGACATCTGAGGTCTTTTACTCAAATATTCAGAGTCTCGATCGAGTGGTTATCTCATCTTTCCTTACTACTAGTCAATTTGCGTGTAACATTATAAGGTCAATTATTTCTGGAACATAACAAAATCTTTGAATTTTAAATTAAAGAAAAATTCAAAGTTTCTGTTACATTTTGGATTATATTTTGAGCATTCTCAATGGTTCATTTATCCTTTCTTTCAAAATACATCACCAAAATCTATTTTTTCTATTTTACATACTGATTTTTACAATAGATCATACATCAACTTATAATCTTTTTTTTTTATATCATTTAATATTATTTTTTTATTTTTTTTATTCATTTCAAATATTTCTTCTAACCACCAATAAATGTGCAAATGAGAAAGAAAATAATTTAAAATATTTTAGAGTTGTGAACAGTATTGTCTACATCTAGAGGAATATTAGTGTAGTAAAATGTAAAATAAAGATCAAAATACAAAATTCATTGGAAGGGTCTTTTGATCAATTTTCTTTATATTTTACAGAAAAATGTATTTTATACGAGCCATTGTGAATGGTCAAGAACCTAAATGTATATTTTTATTATATTTGTCTAGAAAAGTAACGTTTTTAAAATGAGTAACGAGGGGTTACAACAATGTAATCCCATCATCATTATCTGCCTAGACCGTCTGAATCTTATGACTTTTCTGGACTCCAATGCCATTATGAAATTTATGAAGATCACCCAAACACTTGTTTGGAAATGGAGAACCACGTGATATTTCAGGACTGCCCATAATTAAAGGCAAAAGCATTGAGAATTTGAAGTTGAGCTCCAATTGGAATTTTGCCTTACAAGTTGTTATTAGAATATGCCAACATATTATTTATATAATAAATACTTTTAGATTTGTTTTGTTGAAATAAATACTAATAAGCATCTTTCAAAATCCAAAAAAATAATAATAGAATACAATGTCTAAAATGGGTCATGTTTTAAGAGAGTTCAAATCTACACAAAAGCTTACTCGAATTTAATTGGATTGAGCCAAGTCAATCCAATTTGCGAGCAATGTAAGGTCAATTATTTAGAAAAACAAGTAAAGAAGACAGTAGCTTAAACCTGATTTATATCTAAACCCTTCTACACGTTTTGATGCTCCACATGAATCACATCATCCATTCATCCAGGGGACCAATGCAATCAATTCTATTTGGAAATTTTGCTTTTCTTCGGAAAAATAGATAATCTTTCATATCATCCGTCGTTGCATGCATGTGGTAGAACTTCTTCTGTAGACTTTGAAAAAAAAATAAATAAAAATATATAAAAGTGCCAAAATAATAGAAGAGAATTAAGTTGTAGGAATTGAGATATTTCTAAAAAAGTTGTGAACCAGTAGTTTTTCTTCCCTACAAACAGTTTCGGTTTCAGCCCATAACCGAACCGATCATGTCGGTTTTCACCCATTTTTTGCTGAAAATTTTCAAATGGTTGGCCTTCTGCTAGACCCAAATTTACTCAATTGGTCCAATTAATGTTCTTTTCTCCGTCTATATATCTGTTGACTGTCATTTGAGAAAGTTTCCACATAATTCCCTTCTGTTAAAATGTTTTCATAAAGTACTTGGCCTTACGTTAAAATCTTAACCCATGTCGGTTTTAACCTAAGGCCAAGTACTTTATGAAAACATTTTACCAGAAGGAAATTATGTGGAAACTTTCTCAAATGACAATCAACAGATATATAGACGGAGAAAAGAACATTAATTGAACCAATTGATCAGTAAATTTGCGTCTAGCAGAAGGCCAACCATTTGAAAATTTTCAGCAAAAATAAAGGAATTATGACAGGAATTGTTGTTTTTACACTGAAAAAAAAAATTACTTTCCTTGTCAGGAGTTGATTTCATACGGTAGAACTTATGCTGTGGAAGATTTTCTTTCAGTGATGCAATAATCTAGGATATTGAGTAATACTAGATACAATCATAGAGTGTGCAAGCGCTACATAATTGTTTTGAAAAAGAACGTTGTCTACTATTAAAAAATTAAATTTCTTTTTATATAACTCTCGTATTTACTTATTTGTTTCAAAATAAATGCACAGCACTTGAGATTGTAAATATCATTTCTCTTTAATAAATGCTATAGTACTGCACATTAAACATATAATTATATATAAATCATGATCAACCTATGATTTTTCTTGTATTTTTTACTTTGGATTCCATATTAAGAAGCCCAATATATTGTATAACAAAAAACTTCGAATTTCATATTAATAAGTTTATTATTTTTCCTAAACTAATTAATTTTAATTTAATTTTGGTGAGACCAAATCCTTGAATATTGATAATATATAGAAATTACAAGATTTTGGGACTATAGGAAAAAAAAACTAGAGATATATATATATATTTCTAGGTATATTGAAATTTTAGAGAATTATGAATAAAATCTAGGGGGTTTTGAATTTTCAAAAAATTTTGGGGGGTCCTTAGCGCAGCGTGGGTCCACCACTGCCTAGACTCATTTTTGTCTCAAATAGTGGTTTTTATTGTAAATACCTGACCAAGGATACACATTTTTCGTATAATGACTTGCCCCGAAAACTACATCCTCGTCGCAATTTTCCCCATCTGTCGTTTCCTTAGTTTTTTTCTGTAATGATTTGATCTCAACGAAATCGTAAACTAGATATACTTATATATGTTTCAATTGAAAATCATATTTATACTATGATGATCATATTGCAAAATTAGTAATTATTAGGCCTAAAGGATATTGAATTTAACAACATTAAGAGAGACACCTTCCCCAAAGGAATATTACTTTCGTATTTACTGTATTGATCAAGTGCTAGCTAGCTGGACTCAATTAATCACATGCACGCACCAACATGCAAACTTGCTTTAGGAGTCATTGTTAGGACCATGAAATGATAAAAAGCAGAAAGAATGCTGGTAGAATGACCGTTCACAAAATGTTTTGTTAAGAGTCTGATGGTCAGAAGGCATATGACTAGGTTCTCTAAATGATAAATTTGTATTCCAAACCCTCCAACCCTTATATATATATATATATATATAAAGGTCATTTTTTGTGAGTGATCCAAGTCCATGAAAAATTTCCACTACTCATTTGGGTTGACTGAGTCAATTGTGTGTAACACAAAGGCAAATAGTTTGAGAAATGTAGTAGGGAACACCTTCCTCACTACAAGAAAAACATGCAGTTGTGGCGATTTTTATAGTGTTGCAAAAAAAAACCGTCGTAGTAGAGTAGTTTTTGCGGCAAGTTTTCGATCGCCGCATAATTTCGTTGAGACAGCTGATTCAGTAGGAAGTGGGCCCCTTATTTTAATTAGTTGCAGTGAATATAAGTATTTTTACAGCGATTTATTTTGCCGGAAAAAGAAAACACCTGTTGCAACGCTCAAAATTGCCGTAATTAGGTCTAGGCGCCAAATCCTCTAAAAATCTTTTCTTTTTCCCCCCGATTTCTTTCCTCCTCCACTTCTCTCTGTTCTTCCCCATTCCGTCTCCATTTGTCTTTCCGAGAGACCAGCTGCTACTCCACCCACGTCCCCCGAACGATTTTATCTCCATTTTCGTGCGACCACCCAAAGGTTTCTCCTTTACCACTTTTAAGGTTGGTCGAGATTCAGTTGAGGGATAGCGTGGGTCCTTCCGTCACCACAGGTATGGCTGCAACTCAGAAGTGGATTTTTAATGAATCAATTTTACGCGTTGTTTCTTTACAAAATTAAAAGCTTTTTGTTTGTAGACTAATTTCTAGCTGTGCAACTGTGAAATCTACCCCTTTTTTGCACGAATTTTGCATGTATATCTGCATTTTGTGGTCCACATTCAATGTCCATGGCTCAAACATTTTTTGACCGAGTAAAAAATATATATTTTGCCAATACATCTTATAGAAATTAGTTGTTACTAAATTATAGATAATATCAAGTTTCTAGTCCTAATTGTTTTTGGAATGTACCTATTCTGATAACACAGTATGGAAATTAATGTTTTGTATTTCGGTAACATGAATTCCATCCGTATTTCGGACTATTCGCTAGTGCAATAGCCAAGAGATTCAAAGCCTTGAATTTCTAAAGTTTTGAAGACATCCAAGAAACAATTTTAATTTTCTTGAAAAGTTGGCATATATGTGTGTGTGTGTGTGTTTTTGTGGGGCTAACACAAAAAGACTTCTTTAAGGAAAACACCAAAGATTTGAGGAAATTTTTCATAAATATGTCTTCCCCAAGCATGACCCCAAAAATTTTTGAAGATTGATGATCATGTTTCCAGTTGTCATGAACTAATAAAAAAAGGGATCATGATAGACTGAAAAATTCAATTCATTTTTAAGTGCTCACTAAATTGGATTTTAGCTAGCTAGGGCCTGCCTCTACATTAATCATCTTGGGCAAATGCAACCTTCATGTATATAGAAAAAGCCCCCTTTACCCCCTAACAGACTACATGTACCTCTTCAGTGCTTGAAAAACCATTTTTTCTTGTAGTGTGAGTGCATGTAGTCTTAATGCAAGCCATGATCAAGAACAGAATGACTTTTATATTAATGAATTTCATCAAGTCTCATATGTCGCATGAGTTTGTTCAGAAGCATATATAAATGATGCATTGAAATGGCAAAAGTTAGGCCTGGATTTTCATTATAATAATGGTAGATCATGAAGAAGCAAATTAATGGTGTTCATGTTGAACATGGAAACCTGCTAAAAGTTTTAGCTACCAATTCTTAGGAGCCAGATGATTACATCCCGCCCACTTGATCAGAGTTCAGACAGAGCCAGATTAATCAATCCTCGAGAAATGATCGATGTATATGCATGCAACTATTTTTATAATTTCTTTACACATTAATATATATTATATATATAGTACCTCTCATTTTGAGTATCTTCCTCTTAAGTTGTTCAGCACAGGCCTCACAGTGCATGTCTACAATGAGTTCCACTGTTATTAATCCAGAAACCTAGAGCACAAAACCACATACATGCATGTGAGTTAAAAATATTGGTAAAAAAGTGAGAACTTCAATTTTTTTTTTTTTTTTTTAAACTTTTTCTTTAGTTCTAAGTAAAGATATTGCATTAGACCTGGGAAGCAACAACTTCTGGGATGGGTTCACCCTCAGATGCTGGCAATAGGGATAGGACTTTGGTTCTTCTTTTCGTCTTTTTCATGATTTTCATGCACACAGCTTCAGGCTCCACTATTCCCTTTATGGTCACTTCGTTTTTAGCCATGTCTACCTCAACCCCCTCCACTCCTGATACCATCCATAAACAGGATTAAATATACAAATAAAACGGGGGAGGGAGAGAGAGAGAGAGAGAGAGAGAGAGAGGAACCTCTAATTCCCATTATGGTCTTCTCAATCTTCCTTCTCCTCTGGCTTCTCTCCCTTTTTCTTCTCTGTTTTCTCTTCTTTCTTCTCCTCTGGGTGAACCTCTGCCTTAGCTTGTTCCTACCATATACAAATAAAAAACAATCAAACATTATTAGAACAAATTAAATGCAGCCCGAAAATAGTCAAAACGCATGTGAATGAATTAGAAACACTTGAAAAATACAAAAATATCACCTGTTTAACTTCTTCCCCAATATCTCTCAAACAAGAATGAGATATCAAACTCAAGTTGTCTAAAATATAGGGAAGAATTTAAAGGACGAGAAAGGAAAGGAGGAGGGAGAGGAGGGTAACAATGAAATGAGAGTGATTATATATATATATATATATATATTCAGATCAAGGCGAAAGTATAATGGATGGACGGTGGGAGAACCAGCAAATAAAGCAGAAAACTGTGGGATTCCTGAGCACATGCAGTGCCGCCAAGTGTACAAAGAGGTGCTTAGTTTAATATTTAGTTTCTGAAGTTTATTTCGAACCCCAAGGATGAAGATCTAGGGTAGAACAGTAGAAGTGGGAAAGAGCAGTGTAACAGGGTTGGTAGATTTATAGAGAAGAGAAAAGAAGAGAGAAAAATGGGGGAGTCCAAAGAGGAAAAGAGAGAAAGTGGCCATCGAAAAAGATAGTAATACTTTCCATCACCAGGCCACCGACCGGTGGATTTTCGTGAGGTGGTGAAGCGTCAGACGTGTACCCATCTTACGTGAAAATAGGCATGCATGTACGCCCAATGGAAAGTTAGGTTCGGACACTCAGACCTTATGTTGGGAATAATTGTAGATCTAAGACTAACTTGAAGTATAGTAGCGGAACTAAACGAAAGAAATTGATGACAATCACACAGAAAGAATACCAAGAATTAAGTGGTTCGACTCAAAATGAGCCTACGTCCACTGGTGGGGTCCGTATCGAAGATTTCATTATCAACAGAGAAGGAGTACAGATGAATACAACAAAACTTCACAAGGAAGTTATCTCTCAAACTCACTCTAGACTTCTCTCTCAAGAAAACACTTAAAATAAGAGAAAAAATGATTTCTGAAGTCTAAACAAAAGAGGAGGCGCCGTTTGATATTTATAGGAAAAGTGAGAATTCACTTTTGTGAACATTGGCTCGAGCGAACGTCGAGCGAGTGTCGAGCGAGCGTAGGTTTTGCACACTTCGCTCAAGCCAACATACGAGCAATGCTTGAGCGAAGCTCTCTGTCTGAATTCGCTCGAGCTGAGTATCGAGCGAATGTCGAGCGAAGCTCTCTGTCTTCATATCGCTCGAGCTGAATGTCGAGCGATGCTTGAGCGAAGCTCTCTATCTGAATTCGCTCGAGCTGAGTGTCCAGCGAATGTCGAGCGAAGCTCTCTGTCTGACTTCACTCGAGCCGAGTGAACCTCCGCTCGAGCGAACCTACGACACATGCACTGTTCAATCTGAATTCAAGCCACCTCTTAACAAATCTCCACCTTGGCTTGAACTCTGCCAATTTCAACACAAAAAACCTCCGACCACAAAACCAATCCCCACCATCAAATCCCTTACGGGAATAACAAAATGCAAACTCCAATCAAGTCCAAACAAGGTTTGAACTTGTATACTGCAATTGGCTTAGTCATCATATCCACTGGATTCTCTGTAGTAGCAATCTTCAGAATCTATATAGCACCCTCTATAACAATCTCTCTGAGAAAATGGTACCTGACATCAATGTGCTTCGTTCTCTCATTATACATTTGATTTTTGGTCAAATGTATTGCACTCTGACTGTCACAGAATACTGAGATCGCATCTTGCTGTAAACCCAAATCATTGACCAAGCCTTTCAACTAAATGGCCTCCTTAACAGCCTCTGCTGCTGCCATGTACTCCGCCTCGGTAGTTGATAAAGCAACAATGGATTACAGTGTTGCTTTCCAACTAATAGTTGACCCACACAGAGTGAAAACATAACCTGTCAATGATCTTCTCTTATCTAAGTCTCCAGCATAATCAGAATCAACAAAACCAGTAACTTTGGAACTGAGATCGACATCTCTATCAAATATTAACCCAAAGTTCAGGGTTCCCCTCAGATACCTGAGTATCCATTTCACAGCCTGCCAATAAGTCTTACCCGGATTAGCCATATACCTGCTAACTACGCTCACGGCCTGTGAAATGTTTGGGCGGGTGCAAACCATTGCATACATAATCTTCCTTGTTTTCAACAATGAATCCCTCTGGCTGATGCATATAAATCGTCTCTTCAAGCTCACCATGTAGGAACGCTGTTTTAACATCAAGTTGCTGCAGCTCTAAGTCATACAATGCTACTATAGCAAGTAGTAATCTGATCGAACTGTGTTTCACCACTAGAGAGAAGACTTCTTTGAAGTCGATGCCTTATCTCTGACTAAAGCCCTTAGCAACTAAGCGTGCCTTGTATCTTGCATCTGTATCACCTTGGATTCCCTCTTTTCTTTTGAAGACCCATTTGCAACCAACAGTCTTCACCTTCTTTGGCAACAGAACCAAATCCCATGTTTAGTTTTTGTGAAGAGACTCAATCTCTTCAGTCATAGCTGCGCACCACTGTGCAGATTCTGCGCTCTTGACAGCTTCTGAATAACTGGAAGGCTCCTGACCAACAAAATTATCTTCTGTAGTAAGAGCATACATCACCATATCTGCATGAGCATATCTCTGAGGTGGTCTAATCTGCCTCCTCTGTCTACCAGTCGCTATATTGTAGTCTTGCTTACCTTGTGCGCCGCTACTCGAATCAGAATCATGCTCAGTGCTTCCACCTGAAACTCCACTTGCTTTCTAACATCCTGTTCTTGTCCTGTAGACTCAGTAATCTCCTTTCTCGGACTAAGCATGGATTTTTCATCAAAAGTGACATCCCTACTGTTCACAAACTTGGATGATTTAGGATCAGTACACCACAACCTGAATCCCTTCACCCCACTGGCATACCCAATGAATATGCCCTTCTTAGCCCTTGGCTCAAGTTTTCCATCATTAACATGGAAATATGCAAGACAACCAAAAACTTTCAAATTTGAATAATCAGCAGGAATATCAGACCATACCTCATTCGGAGTCTTCAAACCAATCACTGTGGCTGGAGAACGATTGACCAAGAAGCAGGCTGTGTTGATTGCTTCAGCCCAGAAATCCTTAGCCAAGCTTGCATTAGAAAGCATGTTGCGGGCTCTCTCCAAGAGAGTCATGTTCATCTGTTCAGCTACCCCATTTTGCTGTGGAGTATGTCTAACTGTACGATGTCTGGCAATACCCTCATTTCTGCAGAATTCATCAAACTCACCTCCGCAAAACTCCATACCATTGTCAGTGCGAAGTCGCTTGATTTTCTTGCCCGTGTGATTTTCAATCAAAGCTTTCCACTGTTTGAAGTTAACAAATGCATCACTTTTATGCTTCAGAAAGTAAACCCAAACCTTCTGTGAGAAATCATCAATGAACGTAAGCAAATATTGAGCTCCACCTTCTGACGGGACGGAAGATGGGTCCCAAAGATCAGAATGAATATAGTCCATAGAACTTTTGTTTCTGTGAACCCATGTAGAGAACTAAATCCTGCACTGTTTTCCGAACACACAGTGTTCACAGAAATCTAATTTCCCTATCTTCTGATTACATAGCAAACCCTGCTTACTCAAAATTGACATCCCCTTCTCACTCATATGACCCAAACGCATATGCCACAAACGGGTGACATCTGAATCTGGATCATCTGAAACTGACACTGCAGCTGCACCTGTCATTGTAGAGCCCTGAAGGAAATAAAGACCATTTGTCTTATCTCCTTTCATCACAACCATAGAGCCCTTACTGACTCTGATAGCTCCACTTTCACCAGAGAATCATGAGTACCCAAAGAAATAAGATTCTTTTTCAACTCTGGAATGTGTCGAACATTAGATAATGTCCGGACAATTCTATCAAACATCTTAATTCTGACTGAACCAATTCCAGCAATTCTACAAGCCATATCATTCCCTAACAAAACGGAGCCTCCGTTGACCGATTCATAGTTAGTGAACCAGTCCCTCTTGGACACATATGGAAAGTGCAAGCTGAGTCCATGACCCATTTGTCACTAAAGCGACTATTGGAGTCGCTAATTGCTAGAACAAGATCTAGGTCGTTAGACCTATCATCAGCAACACTAACGGCATTAGATGAACTAGTGTCGTCCTCTCTGTTTTTCAATTTTGGACACTCGTTCTTGTAGTGACCAAACTTATGGCAGTAATGACATTTGACGTTTTTCTTACTAAACGTTGTTTGTGAACTACCCCTGGATTTCCCCTTATTCTTCTCTGAACCCCTGTCATTCGATCTACCCCTGCTTGAGGACCCCTTAACAAACAAGCCACTAGCTTGTTCATTAGTGTTCTTCACACTCAATTTATTCCTCAACTCCTTAGAATTCAAAACAGACATTACATCTACTAAGGAAATTGTATTTCTACCATACAACATGGAATTCACAAAGTTCTCAAAAGATGTGGGTAATGAACATAAAATAATTAACGCTTTATCTTCTTCTTCAAGCTTAATATCTATGTTCCTCAGATCCATAATGATTTTATTAAATTCATCTAGGTGTTCAGAAATAAGAGTACCTTCCTTCATTTTGAGAGTGTATAACCGTTGTTTCAAATACAACCGGTTGGTGAGATATCTCTTCATGTACAGATTCTCAAGTGCTGACCAGAGACCAGTTGCAGTCTCCTCGTCAGCAACCTCTCTTAAAACTCCATCAGATAGTGACAAAAGAATAGTACCGTGTACCTTTTCTTCTTCTTCTTTCGAAGGAGCCGGAGAATCGTCAGATACCGACACTTCTAATACTGTTGACAAGCCCTGTTGTCGCAGTAAAGCCTTCATCTTGATGCACCATAAACTGAAACTGTTCTGACCGTCAAATTTCTCCACTTCGAACTTAGCCGTAGCCATCCCTCCAGATCACCCTGAGCCAAGCTCTGATACCAGTTTGTTGGAAATAACTGTAGATCTAAGACTAACTTGAAGTATAGTAGCGGAACTAAACGAAAGAAATTGATGACAATCACACAGAAAAGAACACCAAGAATTAAGTGGTTCGACTTAAAATGAGCCTACATCCACTGGTGGGGTCGGTATCAAAGATTTCACTATCAACAGAGAAGGAGTATAGATGAATACAACAAAACTTCACAAGGAAGTTATCTCTCAAACTCACTCTAGACTTCTCTCACAAGAAAACACTTAAAACAAGAGAAAAAATGATTTCTGAAGTCTAAACAAAAGAGGAGGCGCCATTTGATATTAATAGGAAAAGTGAGAATTCACTTTTGTGAACATTGGCTCGAGCGAACGTCGAGCGAGTGTCGAGCGAGCGTAGGTTTTGCACACTTCGCTCAAGCCAACATACGAGCAATGCTTATGCGAAGCTCTCTATCTGAATTCGCTCGAGCAGAGTATCGAGCAAATGTCGAGCGAAGCTCTTTGTCTTCATATCGCTCGAGCTGAATGTCGAGCGATGCTTGAGCGAAACTCTCTGTCTGAATTCGCTCGAGCTGAGTGTCGAGCGAAACTCTCTGTCTGACTTCGCTCGAGCCGAATGAACCTCCGCTGGAGCGAACCTACGACACATGCACTGTTCAATCTGAATTCAAGCCACCTCTTAACACCTTAGGTAATTATTTAATATTGAAGATGAGACGCAAAATAAACTGACGTGTGTTAATTGTAAAATTATTTTTATTATACGTAAATTATATTTAACGTATCATATGAAAACTGCATCTGATCAAGAGTGACAAAATAATAAAAGCTTTAGGAGTTTTTTTGTAAGGGCTATATATGGTTGTGATACCCAATATGATAAGGATAATGATATATACCCTATAGGTGGTGTATGTGATTTCATATTGCTTGAGAATGAGATATTCTTTCTCTTTATAAGGTTCTAATGGGGCTCAAATTGTATCATTGACTAATCATTTTGGAGTAAGAATCTTTATCATATAGGGTATCACAATGGCTTTCTAGAAATACCATAAAAACAATTTGTTTTTGAAAAATAAAGATAATATAAGCTAGGTAATTACTTTTGTTAATCCAATGAATAATATTAATCTTCATCTTAAATCTCATCATTCACAATCACTTCTATTGATACGACACATTATAAATGGTTTAATATGTTTACCATTTAAATGGGCATCTACTTATAAAAAAATATGTCACATCAATGTGTGTCACTGAGGATAACAAAAGAGAAATGCGTTACAAAGAAATTTCACAAAACTAATTTAAATCCACAAATTGGTGTTGCTGGATGTGTACGTTAAATTGTAAAGTTATTTTTATAATACAGTAAATCTAATATATCATATGAAACTATGTCAATTTGTGATCAATTTACTTTTGCAGGATTTCTTTGTGCTTTTAGCACTTCTCGTAACAAAGTTTAAAATGAAGAACAACCTTTTCATCTAATATTTAGGATCTACTGCTTCCCCCTTCACATAATAGATTTGCTAAGCAAATTAAGCACTTTTACATTATTTTCCATGACTTTTTTTTTTTTTTTAATTTTTAATTGGGATGGATGAAACGTGGGGATTGAAAACATGTGTAAGGTTTTACGTGTAAATCTATGCGTACACACATAGAAAGTTGATATCACGTGGGCTGTTGCATGTTGTCCTTCATACCACAAAGCAGCTCGATCAACTCTGCTGGCTATCTGCTTTTCCCTTTCAGTAACTACTACGTACTTCCATTCTCTTGCTGTCATTTTGGGTTATCGTAAAACAGCAACTTCCTGTTGCCTTTACCATTGCATGATGCTGATCTGTGTTGCTTTCTCTCAAATAGTACGTAGTTTTACAGCTAGTGATGGGATAATATGGTTTCCTTAAACATGATAATGCTAGCTAGATCCTGAAGAACGATTTCAGAGAAGATTATTGTGTAAGTCAGAGTTAGAACTCTGAGATTTTTGTATCCATGCTGCACTTTGATTTATGATGTGTTGCACTTATTTACTCCTAAGGTTTCTACTCAATAATGGAATGATTTGAGAGAAAATAATTGGTTGTAACATGAGAGACCATATCGAATCTCTTTATATAATCTTTAGGCAGGATATCAGTTCTTTCTTACTTATGTAAATAATTCATCTTATCTATCTTATTTAATAATTTCAAATTATGGATAATACTTTGGTTTTTGGGTACTTGTAGACAATTGAATTAATCCCATCAACTTGCGTTAGTTAATTGATTCAGTATTTCAGCAAATTTTGGCTTTCGATGGAATATATTTGGACTCAATAATTTAGTTTATTCACAAGTTAATGGATTGATTAATTAGGTTTGTAATCTTGCTGAGTCGAGTTGATCCTTTGGATTGTCGGGCTTTGCTTGATTCAAGTAACTTGTGGTAAGAGCTCGTTGAGTTTGCTAATCTTTTGGATTGTAAGGCTCAATTCGGCTCAAAAAACTCGAACTTCAACTCAAGCTCAAGTTACGTGCTCTCGCCTAGTCGAGCCTGACATTAGTTTGAGCTGAGTTTAGTTATTATTATTTTTTAACATGCTAGATCTGAGTCAAGTTATTTCTTTTAGCTTCCGTCGTGCTCTTTTTAAATAAAAATTACATAAAAGATATATTAAAAACCCTAAAAAAATGACTATATCTTTTCGTTATTGGACTCCCCCCACCAGATTGTTTCCAACATGTAGAGATATCTCCTGAGACAATCTATTGGCATCTTCTAAACTTTCAACGTATATGTAACATCGCCCATAAATCTGATTTAAAACAGAATTAATTCTTGTGCCTTAGACCATAAAATTCTCCAACCATCCATTAATTTTCCTCCAATACCCATCTTTAATATTTCTTGCATCATGGTTGTTTCGTTTGTAAGGTTTTCAAGCATGGTTTCAGGCATAATTCTCATATAGTTGAACCATGCTCAATTTAGAAATTTCAAATGCATTTTGAAGCAGGGTTTGGGTTTCAATTACCACAAAATTGAAGTATTGTGTTCACAAGTGCAGTTCATATGAGGCTTACCCAATAAATAGATGCCATAATTATTTTCCTTATAAGTAATGATAATATTCAAGCATACCATCTACACGCTTCCAAAACTTCCATAATTCTTCCAACTCTTGTGTAGGTGGACCATCTACTTAGAATCTTTATATGCACCTTGATCTAGAATATACCAAAAATATTCACATATAGATGAAAATGTTTAACATGATAACATATATTTTCTACAACACTTCACTACTCCTGGCATAAACTCAATAAACTATTCAACACTATCTCTTCGTCACTCCACAACGATCTTCATGACAACCCCAGTTAGTATCGTTTTCAACATTTTTTCTTGTGCTCCACAGGCAAGTAACTTCGACTCGCCTGCTTATTTATTCAATAATGCACTTTCTCAAATTCTTTACCTGTCCTCCATATAGCTAAATCGAAATTATCCGATTAACTAATATGTATATTTCAACTTTTTTAGATGGACAAAAGCTGGATGAACTTGACCGATAGACTCCGTTCCCCTACATACACTGAGGGGGTTAACACTTACCTCACCCTGGCACAAAACCATTCTCGGGGCAGTGATCGCATTCGGTGTCCATGTTGTTCATACTGTAATAATCTCTTCTTGCCTATACGAATTGTGGAGACTCACTTGTTCATTAAAGAGATCAATCCAAATTATACACAGTGGATATTTCATGGGGAGGAGGAAACAAGGAGTTTCAATGACAATGATGACTATAGTGTTGCTGATTACGCTGACGAGTACATTGATGACATGGACCATATGTTAGATGACATATGGGCAAGCACATTCGTCGATGTTCCCCAAGATCATGGTAATCCATCTCCAACTCGTGGATCAATACCAGATCCATCCCCAAATGCATCTTTCAACAAGCTACTAGAGAATGCCCAACGTCCACTTTTTGCTAGTTGTACAAAATTCTCAAAACTACCATTCATTATGAAATTGTTACACATTAAGACACTCGGTGGGTGGTCAATAAAGTCTTTCGATATGCTACTTAACCTATTGCGATCTGCCTTTCTTGATGCTGAATTTCCACATTCATATAAGGAGTCAAGGTCATTGGAGCGGGGTTTGGGTTTCAATTACAACAAAATTCATGCATGCCCCAATGACTGCATCTTGTTTTGGAAGGAAAATGCTAATCTTAATGAATGTCCTAACTATAAGGCTTCAAGGTGGGTGCCTAATACACACAAGGCACGTCTTATCCCTCAAAAAGTGTTGCGGCATTTTCCTTTGAAGCCAAGATTGTGAAGTCTCTTTTTGTCTACAAAGATAGCAGGTGATATGAGATGGCATAAAGAGCAACGGCCGACCGATGAGGCTAGCCTGAGACATCCTACAGACTCAGAGTCCTGGAAGAGATTTGATGAAGAACATAGTTAGTTCGCTCAGGATGCTCGCAACGTAAGGCTTGGGATGGCAAGTGACGGTTTCAATCCCTTCAACAATATGGCTAAACCGTATAGCATTTGGCCAGTAATCCTGGTTCTGTATAACTTGCCGCCATGGTTGTGCATGAAAGAACAATTCTTCATGACATCCCTCATTATTCTTCGGCCAAAATCTCCAGGTAATGACATCGATGTTTACTTGCAACCGTTGTCTCTTATTTTGTGGGTTTACCACTGCGATGCAGGAAGTGTTCAACTTCATCCACCACCATCAGCTCAAAGGTTTGGTTCAAAATCAGTAAAGAAAGTAAGATTTTTCTTCCATTTGTCTTCGGGAGTATGTTATGATTTTTTTATTAATCTTTTATTTTGTCATCAATATTTTTCGGAAGTCAGATTATTGGGTTCTTATGTTTTTGTTTTAAATTTTGGTACAAGTCCCTGTTTAGAATTATCAAGTTCAAATTCTCAATTAATGACTTTTTTATCCAATTGGTTTACTTTTCCTAGTGTTCTCCACACACCATGTGAAGGCTCAAGAGGCCTATTCAGATTTTCAATTTCTCTCTATATACATACACGCACGCGCACACAATGATATTTTTATAGCAACTTCTCAATTTAAATATGGAATTAGTATAAGATTTGTGAACTTATTTGGGCAAAGTGCTTGTAGTGCATGGACGAGATCTAAATAGAAAATGATAAAATATATTCTCGAGGCACTTAAGTATTGGTGAGGATATTTGTTTATGAATTGTGAAGTTTATTCAGTTTCCATCTAACTGACACAAGAAGAATCATCATGGAAGTTTGGAATTTGAGGGAAGTTGGTAACTTCTGGAGCAAGTCCATAGAATTGCACCCTGGTTCACTAGGAATGAAAATTATTATCACAAAAGCCCTCAAATATCCTACTTTTCTTTCCCTTTTTTACTGGATAGCATCATTCAGTTGTCATTCCTTTCCTACCTTCAACTTTGTAACTTTAATAGCATCAATTATAATTGAGGAACGATTTTTTATCGACTTGTTTCTTGTTTTTAGTGCAGGAACACCTTAAACAAAGTGATCTCTTCTTTGTATTCCGGTTACAGGTGAGCTACTGATGTTATTATGTCTTGTTGCTTTCATTTGTTTGTATTATTAGTACCATTTCGCGTGAACAAGAATTTTGAAGCATTGTTACCATTCAAAATCTGATGTTTGGCCCATACATTGATGTTTCTTGGGATGGCAGTGAAGTTCTTGATACTTTAAATTGCAGTTAAATAATTATTTTGATGAATGTTACACATCCTAAACAGGATAATACTGATGTGAGATTTCGATCGTAGGTTTTAATGTCATAATATTGTTCTGTTGTATTATAAAGTGGTTCTCATTTGTGAGCGTTCCATATTTGATTGGCTTCAATATTTGTTTTTGTTCGGTTAATGGGATTGTTTGCTGTGGAACTTGGATAGTTTTTATGACATTGATAAGTCTAGTGTACTAGTTTCAAGTTTATGAGTTCTACAAGTAGTAAACTCAGATGACCATCTGTACAGAGGAACTTGTAATCCACAGAATTCTGAGAGATGATTAACTGGTGAACCTTTTTCAAATTCACCATTTTTAGTGCAAGTTTTTGCTATTCTCTATTAATCCTTTACATGACATGAAACTGTTGTGTGATCTTAGCTTAAACAAATTGAGTTGAATGAGCTTTATCATTGGGTTCCATTGGTAGATTCAAACCTTGTTTATGCTTTACAAATGTGTGTGCATTATTTGACATGCTTTTATTCATGACCCTAGACATTTATTGCCATTGTTTCAGGAAGTATATTTCAAGCCTTAGACCTGCTGTTAAAGCTAGCAAAATAGGGCCCCTCATTGATGAATTATTTGTTATTTGGCTTGGTTTCTTACATATCATTTTTTACAAGTGATATATTTTACTTGCTTGGTGACACTTGTTATTAACTTTTAGATCATTTGTAAGTTTGGTTTTGTGCTTCCCACTTGTACAATTGATTTTTTTAGCAAGAACATACAATTTGATTGTGGATAATAATTTTTGTGGATTCTGTTTTGGTTACTTACAGCTAGTTTTGGTTGAAATTTGACTTCACTTGGTACTTCTCATGTCACCTCTTGAGGTTGAGATGGAGGGATGGAATAAAGGAATAGAAAATGAAAAATAAGAGGTTGAAATGTTATGAGAATAGGGAATTAAATGTACTAGTTTGAGCTAAATTATTTCCTCTGCTGCAAGATGAATTTATTTTTTACTTTGCTTCATTTTTTTCAAGTCAGATATTTTACTTGCTTGGTGACACTTGTTATTAGTTTTTAGATCATTTGTAAGTTTGGTTTTGTGCTTCCCACTTGTGCAATTGATTTTTTGAGCAAGAACATACAGTTTGGATCTGCATAATACTTTTTGTGGATTTTGTTTTTGGTTGTTTGGAGTTGGTTTTAGGTTGAAATTTGAGTTCACTTGGTACTTCTCATGTCACCTCTTGAGGTTGAGATAGAGGGATGGAATAAAAGAAGAGAAAATGAAAAATAAGATGTTGAAATGTTAAGAGAACAGGGAATTAAATGTACTGGTTTGAGCTGAATTATTTCCTTTGCTGCTGGATGAATGTATTTTCTGTCTTGCTTCATTTTTTACAAGTCAGATATTTTACTTGCTTGGTGACACTTGTTATTAGCTTTTAGATCATTTGTATGTTTGGTTTTGTGCTTCCCACCTGTGCAATTGATTTTTTGAGCAAGAACATACAGTTTGGATCTGCATAATACTTTTTGTGGATTCTGTTTTTGGTTGTTTGGAGTTGGTTTAGGTTGAAATTTGAGTTCACTTGGTACTTCTCATGTCACCTCTTGAGGTTGAGATAGAGGGATGGAATAAAAGAAGAGAAAATGAAAAATAAGATGTTGAAATGTTAAGAGAACAGGGAATTAAATGTACTGGTTTGAGCTGAATTATTTCCTTTGCTGCTGGATGAATGTATTTTCTGTCTTACTTCATTTTTTACAAGTCAGATATTTTACTTGCTTGATGACACTTGTTATTAGTTTTTAGATATTTGTAAGTTTGGTTTTGTACTTCCCACTTGGGCAATTGATTTTTTGAGCAAGAACATACAATTTGGATGTGCATAATTCTTTTTGTGGATTCTATTTTTGGTTGCTTAGAGCTGGTTTTGGTTGAAATTTAAGTTCACTTGATACTTCTCATGTCACCTCTTGAGGTTGAGATAGAGGGATGGAATTAAGAAGGAAGAGAAAAGTAATAATTTGTACAAACTTGCTTTTTGTTTTGTACTTCCCACTTGGGCAATTGATTTTTTGAGCAAGAACATACAATTTGGATGTGCATAATTCTTTTTGTGGATTCTATTTTTGGTTGCTTAGAGCTCGTTTTGGTTGAAATTTAAGTTCACTTGATACTTCTCATGTCACCTCTTGAGGTTGAGATAGAGGGATGGAATAACGGAAGAGAAAATGAAAAATAAGAGATTGAAATGTTAAGAGAATAGGAAATTAAATGTACTTGTTTGAGTTGAATTATTTCCTCTGCTGCAAGATGAATTTATTTTCTGCTTTGCTTCATTTTTTACAAGTCAGATATTTTACTTGCTTGATGACACTTGTTATTAATTTTTAGATCATTTGTAAGTTTGATTTTGTGCTTCCCACTTGTGCAATTGATTTTTTGAGCAAGAACATACAATTTGGATGTGCATAATATTTTTTGTAGATTCTGTTTTTGGTTGCTTAGAGCTGGTTTTGGTTGAAATTTGAGTTCACTTGATACTTCTCATGTGACCTCTTGAGGTTGAGATGGAGGGATGGAATAAAGGAAGAGAAACTGAAAAATAAGAGATTGAAATGTTAACAGAACTGGGAATTAAATGTACTAGTCAGTAGCTGAATCATTTCCTCTGCTGCAGAATGAATTTATTTTCTGCTTTGTTTCTGTTTGGGTTCAATTATCTAGCTACTGACCAACTTTAATCATGTGCATATGAGGGGATTCAATGATGGAGTTTTATGTAAGAAGAAATGAAGAAATTCTTAGGAGACCATAAGCAAACTGTAAGAGAATTCACAATAGATTCTAACACTGAGTAGTGTAGATCTTTCTGGAATTTCACTATTAGGAATACCAAATGATCTCAAAATCTCAATATGTGACATTAGAAAAAACTTCATAGAAACCACGTAAAACGGTGGGGTATAGTAGAATCAAAGCCTCTTGGGGACTAGTCAAAATTTAATGCTTGTGAAAAGATCATTGCTCTGGCATTTTTATAACAATACACAGTAGTGAAGTTTTTTTTTTTTGTATCATTGCCAGAATGGAGTTGGAGAGATCAAAATATCAAATATGCAAAAATTTTATTTATAACGGCATTGTTGCAGTCGTGTTGAAGCTTGTTCTACCCACCCCACATGCCCAAGTGCATATTGAAATAGCTGACTAGATATCATTTTTAAAGATAGATCAAGTGCAAGACAATTGACAAATATTGAATGAATGTGCACATTTTCAGATAATGTTTAGAAGATATTTAGTAGTTGAGTTGTAGGTTTTGGATTCTAATTTGTACACCCTAGTGTAGCCCATAATTACATTAATGTGAATTCTATGTAACTGACTTTGGATGAATGAATGTATTTGATTAGGAGCTGAAAATGTTTCCTATTTCTTTGTGGTGTTTATATAATTTATCTTATATATTATATAATATATTTAGTATCTGACCTGAAATAAGATAAATTATGTGTTACTAAGATAAATCAAGTGTGACAATGAACCCCAGCCAAAACGGCGAAGAAAAAAAAATGAACCAAAGTGTCTTTGTGGCAAATTCAAACTTGCTGGAATTAACCATATACATTACTTTAATACAGTATTAGCAGCGACCATATATCGCCACAATTCATCACTTGCAGCGATTTATATGCGTTGCAAATATGCAGGACTTCCGTCCACCAACTACTGAGACGACTAATTAAATCGACGCAAGTAATTTTTTGTGGCGATAGAATAGTTTTACAGCGACTTTACGTCCGTTGGAATAACTTCAAACGCGACGAAAACTGAGATCGTCACATTATTAGTCACGTTATTTGCGGCGACTATTATCGCCATAAATAAACCTAGTAGCGACGATATCACAATATCGCTGGAAGAAGTATTATTTTTTGCGGCGATTTTCTGAATTATTTGCGACGATATTTGTCGTTGCTTTTGACTTTTTCCAACGATATTGCACCAAACAGACACAGTCTTTTGTGGCGTCTTTTGACATTATTTGGGGCGAACAAAAATCACCAAAAAAAAAAAAAACTACTTTTTCCAGCGAGTTTTGGCTTTCGCTGCGATGAATAGAAAAAGGTATCTTTATTTCGTTGAAGATGCAGCAATTATAAAATCGCCGAAATAGATCAATTGCAGCGATTTTGGCATGTGTTTGCGTCGATTTTGAGCACTGGAAAAACCCTTTCTTCTTGTAGTGCCTTCCCAAATTGGCTTGAGATGATATGTGATTGCTACAATAGAAAGCATGTTTTGTGACGGACGAAACTGTCATAGAAAAGAAATATATAAATGTCACAAAGAAGAAATAAACGGTCACGGAACTGTCATTGAAGGTTTCTTGTGACGATTTAAAACCATCGACATACCGGCCCAACAAAGGCATCACGAAATATATTTTGTGATTGTTTACTATTCAACTGTCACAAATTTGTTTTTGTTATAGTTGATAGTCTACCGTTCGTTCTTTTGTGCGAATGTGATGCCTATTTCTGACAGTCAATTAACGTCACTAAGAGTACAATCGAACGTAAAACAATACGTTCGAACATCACCCCAACCAACTAACATTTGAAAAATAATTTTTCTAACGTTCGATTATATTAGTGCAGACAGTTAATAAATATGTTCGCACATGTTTTTTGTTTGCGTTTGAAATCTAACGTTAGAATTTTATATTCGAACGTCTGTTGCCAATAGTTCGGACGTGAGGAGATATACGTTCGGATGTTAGAACGATATGTTCGCAATTAGTGTTTGTTCGAACGTCTTAAAGTTGACGTTCAAATTTTATATTAGAACGTCGGTTATTAGTAGTTCGGACGTGAAGCAAAATAGCTAGGTTTGGATGGTTATAAGGATACGTTGGCACGTGTATTTTGTTTGAACATTTTAAATATAACATTGGAATGATATAGTAACTTTGATTCAAGCATGTGTATAATATTATTAGACATGTAGGCTACTGTCTGATAATATTATACACAGATGTTCAAATCAAAATTACTATATCATTCCAATGTTTAATAGACATGTAGGCTACAGATAAAGTGGTAGAACTTCTGCTGTAGACTTTGGAAAAATAAATAAAAAAATATATATAAAAGTGCCAAAAAATAGAAGAGAATTAGGTTGGGTTTGGATAGACAGTTCAGATGAGATGAGATAAGATGTTTTGAATAGTAGTTGAATAAAATATTGTTAGAATATATTTTTTATTATTATTTTTATTTTGGGATTAAAAAAAATTGAATTGTTTATTATATTTTTATATGAGAATTTGAAAAAGTTGTAATGATGAGATAAGATGAGAAGGTTTGTGTATCCAAACTAAGCAAACTAGGACTTGAGATTTTAAAAAAATTGTGAATCAATAGTTTTTCTACCCTACAAACACCCATTGGTGGGTTTCGGTTCCAGCCCAAAACCATACCGATTATTGGTGAAATACATAATAATATAATAAAAATTACAATTAAAATAAAATTAAAACGAAGCCGGTTTGGACTGAGGCACGGAAATATCACTCTTTTTAATGAGATTCAAGCCCTCTGCAGTGTACAAAGTTTCAAATTAACCGATGCAGCAGAACTCCTCTTGACTTGACTCCTCTAGGATACAACAGCCTAACTGATTGTCGTATGACTCAAGCCTACTCTGCACAAGTGGTACTTGAGTCCAAAGCTCCACTCAAAAGAATACATTTCTTTTATCTGAAAATACTCTCAAAAATATATATTCACTAAACTTATTTTTCTTATCTCACTTTCTCTTAGTAGTCACACAATCGTACCCAATGATCAAAAGAATAAATATAGACCATATGGACAATAAACGTCCTAGGAGGTAAAAAAAAAACTAACGGGCAAAAACAATAAAAATGAAAAAGACGTTGGCCATCAAAGGTACTAATTAAAGCAGCCAATTAATTAAAAGCCGATTGCACTAACCATTAACAATGAGCCAATAAAAAAGAAAAAAGTATTAAATTGAGAAAAAACTCAAACGGCTTGATAAGAAAAATACCGTAACAATAAGCAATAAAAGAATTAAAGCTGCCAGATTTTATCCCATTGAAAGCCTTAATGAACACGAACGTCAAAGTCGTAAATAATACCGCAGAACTTCAATTAATGGAAACCAACAGTAAAAGAAACGTTATAAATAAAAATTATTTATTAAAAATACCAACACCGATCATATCGGTTTTTACCCCTAATTTAACATAAGGCCAAGTACTTTAAGAAAACATTTTACCAAAAGGAAATTACGTGGGAAACTTTCTCAAATGACAGTCAACAGATATATAGACAGAGAAAAGAACATTTAATTGGACCAATTGAGTAAATTTGCGTCTAGCAGAAGGCCAACCATTTGAAAATTTTCAGCAAAAATAATGGAATTATGACAGGAATTGTTGTTTTTACACACTGAAAAAAAAAAATTGCTTTCCTTGTCATGAGTCGATTTCATACGGTAGAACTTATGCTGTGGAAGATTTTCTTTTAGTGGTGCAATCATCTAGGATATTAAGTAATATTATATATAATCGTAGAGTATGTAAATACTACACAATCATTTTGAAAAAGAACGATGCCTATTATTTAAAAATTAAATATTTTTTATATAAATTTTATATTTATTTATTTATTTTAAAATAATTATACGACGCTTGAGACTGTAAATATCATTTTTCTTTAATAAATGCTATGAGTACTGCACATTAACTTTCCACTCCTTTTCAGGCCTTATAAATGGCAGTCAAAGAACATACGCCACTTTTTCTTTTTCTTTTTTGAAACATACTCCACTTGCTGTGGATTCCAACCTTTTTCTTCTATTTCTTTTGTTTTTGCTTTTTATCTTTAATGGTTTGTAATTAATTAGCTTTATAGGAATTCTTGATGTATATAAATTTATCATGTCCAGACTTCCCATCTTAATTATTAATTTAACAAAAATTAAAAAAGAAATAAAAGAAATTTATTTTACCGGCCCCGGCCTACTTTTAATTTTATGACCATGACAATTATTTTTACTTTGTAAAAAATAATAAGAGATTTTAAAAACATAACTATATATAAAATATGACCAGTTCGTTTATCAAGTTTTATGTAAAATGTAAATATCGATCTTTGTGTGTCACATTATTCTGTATTAACTAATGAATTCCATATTTAATAACTTTATTTAGTTTTTGCTAGACTCAGTGGCGGATTTATGTTCGTTTGGGGGTGGTGGGGGGGGGGTGTTGGTTTTCCTTTTGTGTCGTACATTGGTGGGAGGTCCTTCGAGTCAGCAATTATTTTTAGGAGGGCCAACATTTTAGGAGGCCCCATGGCCATGTGCATGACCATATTTATGTAAAATAATAAGAGATTGTAAAAAAATAGAGGTGAAAAACATGAGAAACTATGATAGAAAAAAATTTTCTTCTCTGGGTCTGGTGGTTTAAGAGTTTCTTAATAATTTGCTGCATACACAAAGAAATAAATTCTAAAAAACACTATTATAATGAAATGTTTAGAATTTATTTTCTTCATAGGAAAAATAAGTGATTTTTTTTCGACAATGTCAGGAAATCTTTCATTCTATCTAGTATGTAAGCTTGTCGTTTATCAAGATATTTTTATGTAAAATGTGAAATATCGATCTGATTGTGTCACAACAAAACAGATCTGTAATATTGGGAGGATCTGTATAGATCACCAACCTATGCAGTTTTTTCTTGTAGCTAGAATCTATTGGAATTATTTTCTGGTCTCTTCCATCTTCTATGAGCATATGAAGCCTATTTTGATACATGGAAGGAGAAAATAATTTTTTCAGAAGTTACCAGTGAAAATTTTCTGAAGATGGTTGACTCCAAAAATGAAATTTTTCCCCACTAGCAATTTCCTAGGTTGGAAAGAAAGCCCAAACAAAGGGAGTCTCAATAGATTGTATAACAAAAGACTTTTGAATTGGGGGTGTGGACATCTGGGCACGTTATTAATCGGCAACTTTGGAGATATAATAACGTTGTGTCTCCTAAATGTCTTTAAAGGGAGTTTTAATTTTGCCATTTGTGTGTTAGACCACATCCTGGTGGAAATTTATATTGATATCAGCAAGGTTATTTTATGAAAGCTTGGAAATTCTTGGTTATAGCAAGAGTTTTTGGGACCAAGTCGCTATTGTTGGGTTTATGCTCCTTTGGAGTATTGGTGGGGAAAAAAAAGGAGGGCCCCATGGCCTATAAAAGGGAGGTTTAGCCTCCTATCATTTCTAGTACTTGTGACTCTAAGAAAAGTCCTCTATTAGCTTTTTCTTTTAAAAAGAAAAAGGTGAGAGTTAAAGTTTTACTAGTGAGAAAGTTTTTGTGGGTGTCATTTGGGGTGAGGAGAAAATTGTGTGTGTAATAATTTTTCACATAGTGTATTTTTCTTCTCTTTGGTTTTTTTCCTTTTGGGGGAGTTTCCACGGGTTGGGGGGGGGGGGGTGAATTTGATAGGTGGATTTCTGGATTCTGAATAAATTTGTAGAATTATGAATAAAATGTAGGGGGTTTTGAATTTTCAAACAATTTTGGCAGCGTGGGTCCGCCACTAGTTTTTATTGTGAATACCTGACCAAGGATACACATTTTTCGAATAATATATGACTTGCCCCGAAAACTACATCCTCGTCGCAATTTTCCCCAACTGTCGTTTTCCTTAGTTTTTTTCTGTAATGATTTGATCTCAACGAAGCGGCAAACTATATATACTTAATGTTTCAATTGAAAATCATATTTATACTATGATGATCATATTACAAAAATAGTGATTATTAGGCATAAAGGATATTGAATTTAACAACATTACGAGAGACACCTTCCTCAAAGGAATATTACTTTCGTGTTTACTGTATTGATCAAATGCTAGCTAGACTCAATTCACATGCACGCACCAACATGCAAATTACTTTCTTTAGGAGTCATTGTTAGGACCATGAAATGACAAAAAAGCAGAAAGAATGCTGGTAGAATGACCGTTGACAAAATATTTTGCTAAGAGCCGTCTGATGGCATGACCCGGTTCTTTAAATAAAAAACTTGGGTTCGAAACCCCCCACCCCCATATGTATGTATATATATATATATGTATATATATATATATATATATATATCTTAAAAAAAAAAAGTCATATTTTGTGAGTGATCCAAGTCCATGAGATCAAGTTTCCTCTACTTCAATATTTGAGTTGACTAAGTCAGTTGTGTGTAACACAAAGGCAAATAATTTTAGAAATATAGTAGGGAACACCTTCCTTCCCCAATCGGCTTGATATGATATGTCATCACTACAATAGAAAGCATGTTTTGTGACGAACGAAACCGCCATAGAAAAGAAATATATAAACCATCACAAAAAAGAAATAAACTGTCACTGAATCGTCATAGAAGGTTTTTTGTGACAGTTTAAAATCATCAACGTACCAGCATAACAAAGGCATCACGAAATATATTTTGTGATTGTTTACTATTCAGCTGTCACAAATTTGTTTTTGTTACAGTTGATAGTCTATCGTTCGTTCTTTTGAACGAACGTGATGACTATTTGTGACAGTCAATTAACGTCACTAAGACTACAATCAAACAAAAAAGAATACGTTCAAATGTCACCACAACCGACTAACAATTGAAAAATAATTTTTCTAACGTTCGATTATATTAGTGTAGACAGTTAATAAATACGTTCGCACATATTTTTCGTTTGAATGTTTAAAATCTGACGTTAGAATTTTATATTCAAATATTTGTTATCAATAGTACAGACGTGAAGAGATATACGTTCAAAATGATATATTCGCAATTAGTGTTTGTTACGTCGTAAAGTTGACGTTCAAAATTTATATTAGAACGTCAGTTATTAGTAGTTCAGACGTGAAGCCAAATAGCTAGGTTTGGATGTTTATAAGGAAACATTGGCACGTATATTTTGTTCCAACATTTTAAATATAACATTGGAATGATATAGTAATTTTAATTCGAACATCTATGACACTATGTATAATATTATTAGACGTGTGGGCTAACAGATAAAGTGACGAGATTCCCAACTATATGGTTTAAGGAAAAATCTAATTGTAAGCGATTTTGCACACTAATACGCGCACCCATTCAATATGATTGGTCAGAAAGTAGATTTTATTGAAAACAGTACTAATTTGAATTTAGAATATGAAGGCAATAATATTAATACGCAGATTGGTACGCAAACTTACTTCTACATAGCAAAACTCATGGTTATTTGTGATAATGAATGTAACAAGATTATTGAAAGGATCAGTAACTTTTAGTTTGTTTTGCTCAAATGCCTGTCTCATTCACATGCAGCAACATGTAACATACAATTCTTTAAAGAGGAGTTGTTGATTTTCAATTAGAGCTCAATTATAGTACGCAAAGTTCACTCAATTTAATTGGATTGATCAAGTCAATTTGTGTGTAACTTAAGGTCAATTATTTGGAATAAATGGTAGGGGAAACTTTCACACTGATGCCATGAGTTTCAAACTTTTATATCCAAACACTACTACCACAGTACGTTTTAGCACGTGCTTTGATTTTTAAAGAATATATATTACCTTTTAAATTTATATATTTTTTGTTTAATTTTTAATTCAAGAAATAATAATATTTTATTAAAATCTGTGTAAAAATCATAAAATAATTATGTATTTATTATTTCGAATTTCCCAACTAACCTTGAAATAATAAACTATTAGGTGCCTCGAGTAGAGGTAAGTAGTTGATGAAAATTCCGTTGTTAGAGATTCTGTTGATGGAGATTTCATCTTCTGGTAACCAAAGGCTGACCCACACTCCTTCGTAAGAGAGATAGAGTAGTCCTAGGCATTACACTTATCGCTTTGGTGCCTCGTGGAGAGGTAAGTAGTTGATGAAGATTTAGTTGGTGGAGATTGCATCTTCGGGTTGCCGAATGCTGACCTGCACTCCTCTGTGAGAGAGATAGAGCAGCCTTAGGCATTACACTCATCCCTTTGGTGCTTTGCGAGGAGATAAATAGTTGATGGAGATTCCGTCTGCAGGTAGTCGAAGGCTAACCCGCATTCCTCCGAGAGAGTGATAGAACAACTTTAGGCATTACACATATTCCTTTTGTGACTCGCGGTTAGGTAAATAGTTGACAAAGATTCCATTGGTGGAGATTCTGTATTCAGGTGGCTGAAGGTCGACTAGCACTCATCCGCAAGAGGGATAGAATGGCCTTAAGCATTACACTCATCCCTTTGGTCCCTCACGGGGAGGTAAATAGTTGATGGACATTTCTTGCTACAGGGATCAATCATGTTAGTGAAAACAAAATCCACATAAGTTTTGAAGGAGACAAACCAGAGTATTTAGCCGCTATGATTGATTTTTGCCCACTGTTGTTTGTCTTTTCTTCTTTTCCTCATTTTGATTTTCATTTCCTTTTTTTTTTTACACCCGTGTAGATGAGTCCCCAGCAGAGAATGTTAGCTCGTGGGTGAGGAGCAAGTGGTTCATGAGCATCTTGAGCGAGGAGTATGCATGGCTGGGCAGAGTGTTTGTCCGAGGAGTACGTGGTTGAGAAGCAGACTGCAGAGGAGTTGGTTGCCTGCCAGTAGCTAAGAAGCTTGTTGGCTTCTCGACTAGCATGGTGGACACGAGCCAATGGCCAAGGGGTGTACATGTTGTCTGAAGAGTACATAGATAGCTTAGGAGGAGGAGATACTATAGGCAAGGAGTTCGTCCGACCAGTCAGTCCAAGAGGCCAACGGGCGAGGAGCTCATGACTGCGGGGACTCTCCATTGAGGAGGTCGAGGGCGGTAGGTTTGGTCTTGGAAGTGTGGCCGGTGAGTTTGTGGTCGTGGAGTGTTCTGGCCAAGGAGTCCTGCCCGTGGTGCATGGCCGTGGGTGAGGAGACCATTGGCCTCGATACATGGTAGAGGAGTGGTGGTCCTCCAGTGGGCGAGGAGACCTTGGCCATGAGCTAGTCGAGGAATCCAGAGGATGTTTCGTGCACTGGGTGCGTGGCTTCAAGCCACCATTACCCACCGCGTGTCGGGGAGCGAAGGTGGCATTCAAGTGGGGACAAAACATGCCGATGGTCAACACGGTGGCTGCTGGCACCCCTACCGTGCCATGGAGCTACTAGGCCGAGGAGATATCAACCACATGCATTCTCATGCACGTGGCCATGCAATGAGGTCCCCTTTGTGGCTAGGTGGTAGTGGACCGTCTCCGAGGAGATAGATGACACTGAAGGTTCATTTGGTGACCACCGAGGCAACCCTTGGATATGCCACGGTGGGGATGTGGCTTATCTAGGTGCATGCTACCGTGCATCGTTCTGCACGGCCCAACAATGGGTACGACCCTGTAGGTGGGGGCCATCGTGAGTTGGACAAAAACTGTCGGCGGTCCATGTGGTGGCCACCAGCGGGTCAACGAGCCTCGCGGCGGGCCTCATTGTCGTGCACTCATTGTGCCGTGCACAATTCATACGTGCATGCATAACATTGTGCACTTAAGTGAACAATGTTTGCATGCTGTATTCATGTATGTGTACAATGTACTTACAGTGCGTAGAGCATTATGCTAAGGGTTTAGGCTCTGTGCATCTAAGTGCACAGTATTTGCTCCCTAGTGCATATGCTATGTGCATGTGTCTTGTGCATAAACTACAGTCCTTAGGTCAGGAAGTTGAGTGCCCAGTCACTTGAGCTCCAAGTGCCGTGTGCAAGCACTTAAGTGTACAATATTATCTACATGGGCGAGAAAGAGTTTACTCGCCCAACTTTTGTGATGGCATTGTCAATAAAAATAAGAGAAGGAAAGTTGTGAGTTCTTATCTAGAGGAAGCTTCATTTGATCATTTGGAGATTATTCAAGCACCGAAAATTTGCCATTCTCCCACCTCCGGTTTAGAAAGTGAATCGAATCTCATAGACGACGCCACTGTGAACGCCAAAAAAGGACACAGCCTGGAAGGGGAAAAAGATCCATTCTTGGATGTGCTAAAACGGGCTAATCGGTGAGGTGCGGAGCCCCCGTCAATGACTTGGTGCAGCTGTTCGGTGTTCGTGCATATGTCTATGGCGATGAATAGTATTTAAATGCAGATAAAATAAGGAGAAACGGACACACAAATTTATGTGATTCGGCACTAGGCCTATTTTCAAGGTTTGGGGAGGGCAGATTCTACTATAATGTGCTTGCTTATAGTCTCTCATAGCATCTCATTTCTCATTGTACAATGGGAGCTGGAGATCTACTTTCTAGAGAATATGTATCTCTGGACCTCTCTGTCCAAAGGTTGAAGAAGAAGTCCCACGGCCATTGAGTCGTCTGGCCGCTTGCTTTTATTTTATCCTCTTCCCGTGTGTGCCTCAATAGTGGTGATGGATGTCTTCTTTGCGTGTCTGACCGTCTCTCCCTTTCCTACTTTCTTCTAACACCATTGCCTTCTAACACCTTCCCTGCCTCCTGACACCCTCACCCCTTGTCCCTTCTTGTCCCTTCTCCCTCTCTTATTTTATCTCTTAGTGATGACCTCTTGATGGGCTGGACCTTGAAAACCATTTTGGGCCTGATATATTTTACCCCTCACAATAGGTTTAAAGGCAAACTTCCATAAAACCCATTTGATCGTAAGCTAAGAATAATCAACCGAGGAAAGCTATCACCTATCCATGAAGGTACCCTTCCCGACAATTTATTTTCACCCATGTCAATGGTTGTCAAGTAATTGCAATTCTGAAGGGACAATGGTAGCTTTCCTACAAAATTTATTTTTTGTTGTATGTTGGGTTGGTTCTTGATTCTCAATATAAAATGCGTTGTCTAGCATTTTGTTTTGAAGGAATATATGATGATAATAGTTTGAAAGTTCTTATGCTGGTACATCGGGTTAAAGATGCCTTGACTCGTTTATACAATAGTTATTGTAAAAATAACGGAGGTGATGTTAGGGCATAAGATCAAATTATGAGCCACTCAAGCGAGGGAGGGGCTAATACTACAAGTTCAATTACTTGGACCGGTGATTTCAGATCATTTAAATTGACTCAATTTGAGAAGCGTTTGGAGTTCGGAGAACCCTTTGGAAAGTAAATTTGAAGTGGACAAGTGTTTGTCTGAAAAATATGAAGAAGATGAAGCTAAATTCAACTTGTTGACTTGGTGGAAGGTTAACTCCATTAGATACCACATCCTTTCAAGAGTTGCACATGATGTTCTTGCAGTTTCGATATCTACAGTTGCCTCTAAGTTGCCTTTAGCTCAATAGGTCGAGTACTTGATCCTTTCTGCAGTAGCCTATCTCCACTTATGGTAGAAGCCCTTATTTGTACACAAAATTAGCTCCGTTCTTCTTCTGCCCCGATTAACATTCGCATTTTAATAGATGATATTGAGGAATTTGAAAATTTTGATACAGGTATGTAGCATCATTCACCTTTTCTTTTACCATCTCTAAAGTGTATATCATATTTTGATTTCTTTTAATTATTATGCTTATTCTTCTTCTTTTTTCCTTTTTTGTAGAGCTCATGAAAGATCGAGGGAGTTCTTCAAGACCTACTTCTTTAGTTAGAGATGATTAGATTCAAGGTAGGTCATCTTTTTACATCTTTCCTCAAGTTTATTTTTTCATTTAATGTAATTAATAATTTTTTATTGGAATTAACTGTTTGATTTATTTTCATACAATTGTAAGATTTGTTGAATGAACTATTGGAGTTGGTGGCTTGGTGCATAGCTATTTGTTCTAGTTGTAAAGTTTCTTATTGGATGTTTTTGTAATTTAGACTTGTAATTTGGATTTGTAATTTAGACCTTTGGATTTGTAATGTGTTGGACTTTTGGACTTGTACTTTAGACTTTTGGAATTTGGCCTTATAATTTGTTGAACTTTTAGATTTATTTTATTTTATAGCAGAATTTTTTTTTTTCAGATTTTTTGTTTTCAATTTTTGTAGCAATTATATTTATAGTCTTACAACAAATTTTTCAGTTTTTGTTTTATAGCAATTTTTTATAATAGAATTTTTTTTTATAAAGCAGATTTTTGTAAATAGTAACAGATTTTTTAAAAGCAAGTTTTATTTTTTAAAAATATATTTTTTATGAGAAATTTGCATTTTGTTAAAATCGAAAAACTAGACCGAACCGGACCGAAACCGGTAAAACTAAAGCTACTGATTTAGGAAGATAATCGGTGCGTAATTAGTTTTTGAAAATACAAAACTGGTGCATAGCGATCCGGTCCTAAATTTTATCCAAAATCATATCAAGTCAGACCTATTACACCCCTATATAATATATATTGATATATAGGTTTATTTTAAGTGGTTAACTTAATATTATTCTATCAGTATCATGTTGTGTCGGTATGTTCATGCCCTTAGCATTTGGTGATGTACTATTAAATGATTGGGTGTTATTAAATGATTCGAAAACTATTTGTTATATTTTACTTATATGTGAATCATTTAATGATACATTATGAGATGTTTAGAGGATGATAATTGAAAGGATAGAGAATTTATTTTTCTAACCAAATATAGATAAGAGCTTTCCTTCTTTAATGCTGAAAAATATATGATTAACGTGTGTCTATAAATATATATATATATATATATATATATTATAGACATTTACAAAAAAAAGGGTTAAAATAAACTTAAGAAAAATCATGCATAGGACTGAAAATATAATAGTCTTGAGAGCACTACAAGAAAAATATAGAGAGATTTCACACTACTAGTGAAAGTGTTCGTCTCATTTCATCTTATCATTACAATTTTCTCAAATTTGATCCCACACAAAATGTAATAAATAATTTAACTTTTTTAAATATCAAAATAATAATAATAATATTAAAAACTAATATTTTAAAAATATTTTATTCAACTCTCAACTTTCATTTCAACTCATCTCATGATCTCAATTAACTATCCAAACGATACTTTAATTAATAAAAACATTTTGGCTCTTCGAAAAGTTAGAACAAATTCTTAAAATTTTAAATTTAAGAAAAATTTAAAGTTTCTGTTGCATTTAGGATTAGATTGCATGTAGCTAGAAAAATATATATTTTTTGAATGACTAATGAGGGAGTTATTTTATATATATATATATATATATATTGAGATTTTGAAAAAATTTAAATACATGACTATTTATTTTTTTTAAAATTGATGGAAATGAATCGAGAACGTCGTCCACATAGTTCAGTATTGCCCAGATCAAAAGCAAAAACATTGAGAATCTGAAGTTGATCAGCTCCAAAAGCATTGTTCCCTGCGACTTCACTATGAAGTTAGTTTGTAGAGAAATCAAGAGAATATATTTAATGAAAAATATTGCATGTTAATTTGTCTTCTTGGGATCCATGGATATGATTAATTAATCACGAAGATTGTTGCAATATTTATAAATGAAGCAAATCTCAGCTTCGACTTGATTCTTCTTAAATGATCGATTTTAGCTGTAATTATTTGACTAAGACCAATGCTCTTCACTTTTTATTTCTTCTTTAATACTCTTGGACTACTGGCCGGATAAATTAGAGAAATTTATTCTATCTTCCAAGTTGGCAACAAAGAGTATTAAGCTAGATGATAATTGTAGAGAAAATAAGAATACTCTAGAAAGTACCGCAAAGAAAGTCTCTGTTGTAGTGTAACCGTTTTTTATTCTCCCATTTCTTGTATAAATATCTTGTTATGTGTAAATGAAACACAGGGAAAAATATTCCTCATTCTAAGACTCTGTTATGGTATCAAAGCAGCACGACTAGCTGTCTCTTTCTAATCCATGGCCCTCTCAAATTCGTCTGTTCCAAATACCTCTGTAATCTCCTCCTTCTCCCATATTGTAACCGCAAAACTTACCTCCGAAAATTATCCCTTATGGAAGGTGCACACTAGGGCCTATCTACGAGGTCAAGACCTCTTCCGCTTCGTCGATGGGTCTGTATCTCCTCCCTCTCGCTTTCTGCCGGACCAGCCCACCACCATTAACCCAGCATATACAACCTGGAAAAGAACCGATCAACTTGTGCTTAGTGTTCTCTTTTCATCCCTTTCGGACTCTGTTACATGGCATGTTCTCTCATCAAATACCTCTTTGGAGCTATGGAATACCCTTGCTTCTATGTTTACCTCTCGGTCCCAGGCAAAGGAATTTCATGTGCGCTTTCAACTCACTCATCTCTCTCAGGGTACTCAAAGTATCACAGAGTATTTCGATAAGGTACGTTCTCTTACCGACACACTAGCCGCTACAGGTAATCCTTTACCTGATAAAGAATTTGTAACCTATCTACTTACTGGACTTGGTGACTCATATGAGTCGTCGTTTGTTACTTCTATTACAACACGGTCTGATCCTGTTTCCTCTCATGAGTTGTATCAGGTGCTGTTAGCTCAAGAAAGCAGGCTCTCACACTCGGCTAATAAGAATGGACATGGCACTGAACCATCGGTGAACTTTACCTCTACTGGCAGTCGTCCTTCTCGCGGACGTGGAGGAAGACAGGGAAGAAGTGGGCGTGGGAGATCTGGCCCATTCTCTAGGGGTGGACGCAATTTTTCCCCCCACACTCCAGCACCTCAGCAGGCCTTCCCTCGCCCAACCTGTCAAGTGTGCAACAAACAGGGTCACGTTGCCTTACAGTGTCGTTTTCGCTTCGACCACTCATATCAGCTCGATGCTCCTCCCTCCTTCTCGGCAAACTACACTTCGTTTGGATCATTCTCCGATGACTCTTGGTATCCAGATTCAGCAGCTACTCACCACGTGACTAATGATCTTCATAACCTCAATTTGTCCTCGGAGCAATACACTGGCAGTGAGCAAATTCGGGTTGGAGATGGGTCAACTTTGCCAATACAGCATCTCGGTGACTCCTCCATCTCCTCTCATAACTCTTCTTTCCTTCTTCATGATTTATTACACGTTCCTTCCATAACCAAAAATCTTGAGTCTGTATGCAAATTCTGTGTTGACAATCATTGCTTCTTCGAATTTCATGCTTCTCGCTTCACTATGAAGGACAAATAGAGCGGGAAGACCCTCCTCACCGGACCTAGTCGAAACGGCCTATATGTCTTTCCATCGACGTCATCATCTTCCATTCCTCCTTCTGTTCAAATCGGCGAACGCACCTCCATAGCCAATTGGCATCACAGATTGGGCCATCCATCACTTAAATTAGTTTCTCATGTTCTGCACAACAACCATTTGAAGTTTCTCCCCACCGAATCTTCCTTTACCTGCTCAGATTGTCCCCGTGCCAAGAATCATCAATTACCTTTTAGTCCTAGTCGGACCCATTATACAAAGCCCTTACAATTACTTGTTGCTGACCTTCGGGGTCCAGCCCCTTATGTCTCTAGAAATGGTTTTAAATATTATTTGTCTTTTGTTGATGCGTATACCCGATTTACTTGGATTTTACCCATCAAATTTAAATCCGATGTTCTTAATATTTTTACCACCTTTTTGCCTTACATTGAGAGACTTTTTATTCTAAATTAATCACATTGCAAACAGATGGAGGGGAATTTATGCCTCTCACTCCACTATGTAAAAAATTTGGCATTACTCATCGTCTCTCTTGCCCACATACACATCAACAAAATGGTCTCATTGAACGTAAACATAGACATATTGTAGAGACCGAGCTTGCCCTTTTGGCACACGCCTCACTTCCATTAACCTTTTGGGCTGAAGCCTTTGAGACTACAGTCTATTTAATCAATCTCTTACCAACTCCGACTCTCAATAAAACAACCCCTTACTATCTTGTCCATAATCGTCCTCCTGATTATAATTTTTTGAAGGTTTTCGGGTGTGAGTGTTGGCCCAACTTGAGACTATACAACAATCATAAACTCCAATTCAGGTCCACCTCATGTCTGTTTTTAGATTATAGCCCGAACCACAAGGGCCACCGCTACCTTGATCTCAACACAAATCGGAGTTATATCTCTAGGGATGTCCTATTTGCTGAAGATTATTTTCCTTTTCCTCAAATGCGGTCCAAGCCCAACAATTCCCTTCCAACTACTCTCATTTTCGTAGCCTCTCTTCCACTCCTTACCCCATCCATACTTGGCCCAGGCCTAGGCCCACCTACCACTTCACAAAGTTCACCCTCAACCTCACGCCCCTCCTCATCTAATCCCGTTGTTTCTTCTCAATCGCCCACTCTCACTTCATCTCCTACCCATCACACACCTAACCCCTCTCCTCTAATCCTTCCCAAATCTCCCATTACCACTAGATCCCATACCAATTCCTCTCGTCCTCGCACTTTTCACGACGGCACAGTGCCATACCAATCCCAAAATTGCTTCACTGCTGCTGTTACTGTACCTGATGCCCCATCAAGCTTCTCTGTTGCTTCGAAGTGCCCCGAATGGCAACATGCCATGTCACAGGAATTCCATGCTCTCACTCGCAACTCTACCTGGAGTCTTGTGTCGCCAAATTCAGCTGAAAATGTGCTTGGGTGTCACTGGGTTTACAAGACTAAGTTACGTGCAGATGGGTCACTTGAATGACGGAAGGCACGTTTGGTTGCCAAGGGGTACCATCAGCAGCACGGCATTAACTATGATGAAACATTCAGTTCAGTGGTCAAGATGCCCACCATTCGTATGATTGTTGCTCTTGCAGTTTCTCATAGATGGACTTTGAGACAGATTGATATACAGAATGCCTTTTTGCATGGCCCTCTTACTGATACAGTGTACATGCAACAACCTTAGGGCTTCATTGATGCAAGTCATCCCACCTATGTCTGTAAATTGCACAAAGCAATTTATGGACTCAAACAAGCCCCTAGGGCATGGCATGCTCAGCTGAGTTCATGGCTTGTTGGGTACAGTTTTCACTCATCCAGGGCTGATCCGTCGCTCTTCATTTACAATCAAGGTGATATCCACATTTATCTCCTTGTATATGTAGATGATATCGTCATTACTTCCTCACATACCTCTGCTACAAATAAATTAATTGCTGGTTTGGGTGCTGCCTTTCATGTTAAAGACCTTGGGAAATTCTCTTTTTTCCTTGGAGTAGAACTTGAGTATTTACCCACTGGTGTTTTGCTTTCCCAACAGAAGTACATAAAGGATTTGTTGATCTGAAGTTAGATGATACATGCTAAACTAGTAACATCGCCTATGGCAGCTTCTCTCAAGTTGTCCATTCTTGATTCTCCTGATGTTGATGACCCTCATCAATATCGTAGTATTGTTGGTGCCTTGCAGTATTTATCATTAACTAGGCCAGATATCTCTTTCTCGGTGAATAAGGTGTGCCAGTTTATGCACAACCCGAAAATGCCTCACTGGACTGCAGTGAAACGCATCCTGAGGTATCTCAAGCACACAATTAATTTTGGTCTTTTCTTCTCTTCAAGTTCCTCTCTTCAGTTGCAAGCATATTCTGATGCTGATTGGGCGGGTTGTCCAGACGACCGTCGTTCCACTAGTGGCTACAGTATCTTCCTTGGCAGAAATTTGATCTCATGGAGCTAAAAAATAATAGCATACTGTAGCACGCTCCAGCACGAAGCAGAGTACAAGGCTCTTGTTTCTTCCGCTGCCGAAGTCATCTAGGTCCAAACCTTAATTTCTGAACTTGGTCTTCACTTATCAAAGGCTCCAATATTGTGGTGTGACAATATTGGAGCAACTTACTTGGCTGCAAATCCTATGTATCACTCAAGAACAAAGCACATGGAAGTTGATTTTCACTTTATCAGAGATCGGGTTGCTGCTAAGTGTAACACCCCGTATTTTAGTGTATTTTTATTGAATGATTATTTTTAATAATTCAAAAATTTATTCTCTTGTTTTAAATTTATCGGATATTTTTAGATGGTTTATTTTATGATCTTTAAATTATGAAAATTAATTTGAGATGTTTCCTTAATATTTGTTATTGTTATGCATTTAAATTGTTCTTTTTAAATTAATTGATTGTAGGATTTAATTATTTTATTTTCATTTTTTCATTACGTTTAAATTATTTTAATGGAGATGCGGTTTTAAAATCTCTTTCGTTGGATCATTTTTGTGACCCAAGATGTGAGGATTGCACCTCATTTTTTTCCTTCCATTTTTCTTTTTCCCTTTTTCTTTTTCTTTTCTTCTTTCTTTTCTTTTCTTTTCTTTCTTCTCTCTATCTCTCCTCTCCCGCGCGGCCTCTCCCGCTCTCTCCTCGTGCGATTTCTCCTTCTCCCCCCAGCCACCGCCGCCGCACCGCTGTGACCCACACCACCCCTCCCGTTCGCTCCCCTACCGACCGGCGACTATTCCCCGTCAATCCCAACCCCTATCTCGCAGTCGTTAGCCTCCACGAACCACCCAAAGCTGCGGCCTTCTCTTCGTTCCAACGCCACCTTCACGCCACCTCCAGCCACCATTTCTTCACCACTTCATCCTCGACCTCCTAGCAATCCAATGGACCGAACCCCAGCTCCGATTCGTCACCAGTGAAGCCTATTTATCTCCATCTTCGATTTCGACATTTTTGGCCTAAAACCACCCTTTGCGCCGCCACCCACGGCAAACCACCACCACCACTAGCTTCACCGACATCTCTAAGCCCTACCCTATCAATTTCGGGTCTTGATTTATCTCCGTTCAAAAATGAGTTTTTGAGACCCACGGCCACAGTACATTTCGCACTGTTCTGTAGCTGTGTTGCCACTTCTTGCAGCTCCGTGATCCTTCAGAAATTATTATATAGCACTGTAAGTATTTTCTCAAAGAACTTTTGTGATTTAAATGTATTTTTGCACTTACTCATTTTAACTGTGAAATGATTAGTTATGCCGGACTGAGTCCGAGGAGTTCGAGGGTCGGATGGATTATGGACGGAGTTATTGTGTGATTGGTTTGCACTGTTGGTTGTTGTTGTGGTGTGGTTTTATGTACATGGCATGTTGCACACATGATCATGTTTGTAAATGAAACTGGGTTTTCGTGTACATACATTCATGTTCATGTGTTTATTGAAAATTGAGTTTTCAGGTGTTTATTTGAAAATTGGATTTTCATGTAAAATGATTTTGAGTGTGTTTGAAACAACTGGATTGACTGGTTTGAGAAAAAGGAAAAGAGACTGTAGGGATGGTGGTAAGCAGGGATGGTGGTAGAGTCTCGCCTGCGATTCCAGCCTACGGTGCATGCGATAGGGATGGTGGTAAGTAGGGATGGTGGTTGTGTCCCGCCTGTGATTCCCGACTACGGTGCACGCGGTAGGGATAGTGGTAAGCAGAGATGGTGGTATAGTCCCGCTTGTGATTCCTGCCTATAGTGCTCTGATAAGTATTCATTGTGTATGATAAGTATTTATTGTGTGGAAAGGAACTGTAGGGATGGTGGTAAGCAGGGATGGTGGTAGAGTGCCGCCTGTGATTCCCGCCTATGGTGCACGCGGTAGGGATGGTGGTAAGCAGGGATAGTAGTAGAGTCCCGTCTGCGATTCCCACCTACAGTGTCCGATAAAATAATTTGTTTTATGTGAATCATTTTCTAGGAAAATGACAGACTATGTGTTTGGGCCAAAATGGGATTTTGGCGTGTGTTGGAAATAATCATTTTTGGGAAAAAATGGTATTTTATAGCTAAGTATATTTTGTCATATGAATGTATGTTGGTTGTATTAATATGTTTTTATCCCGAGAGTTGTTTGGTTTATACTTACCTGTGATACCATTTTATGGTATTGCAGATTTTGATGCAGATGTGGATGACGAGCCTTAAGCTTGGCTCCGTTGGAGGAGTGATCTGGGATTGCTCCCATATATCGAGATTCGTTTTATCAATTATTAGGTATTTGCCTTTGTAATATATTTTGAAATGATTGTATAACTTTTTAAAGATGATTTGTATCGAATATTTGTATTTAAATTTCTGGTACTTAGATGACTTATTTATATTATCTGCTGCGATTTTTATTGTGCACTTTTGCATGTTGCACACACTTGAGTACATTTCGTTGAGATGCGTGACCCGTGTTGTCATCACCCTGACGTCACGATTCCGTAGTTTTTGTACGTGGGAGTCGGGGCACCACACTAAGAGTCTGACTGTTTCTTTCATTAGTTCTAAAGATCAAATTGTGGATGTTTTTACTAAGCCTTTAGTTTCTGAAAAATTCATTCAATTTAGGTCAAGTCTCAATGTGTTGATACCCCTTTGGACTCGAGGGGGCGTATTAAACTAGATAATAATTGTTGAGAAAATAAGTATACTCTAGAAAGTACCGCAGAGAAAGTCTCTGCTGTAGTGTAACCGTTTTTTATTCTCCCATTTATTGTATAAATATCTTGTTATGTGTAAATGAAACACAAGGAAAAATATTCCTCATTCTGAGACTCTGTTAAAGAGAAATTAATTCTCTTTTAGTTGCAACATAAATTTGCGAGTAACATAAGGTCAAGTCTGCATTTTCAGTTTTGAGTTGAGCAATGGCCTCCGATAGCTGGGAAAATCGAGTACCCTCTGCCATGGACTCGACTAGTCTCTAGATACCACTGTTACGTGCCTAGATTTTAAGTAAATAATATATGGTACTTCAAGGGACTAGTTCCTCCAAACATGCAATGAAAGCCAAAATAATTCGATATTTCATTAATCGGATAACTAGACTTATATAAATACAACTGAAATAATAACTAACTGATCATGATCAACCACGATCTGACCCACTACATAATAACTGGACACCACTAAATTACCATTACATGATAACCCAAATAACAACTAGCCCAACATGGCCCACTAAACTAAGGATTCGGTCAAAATAAGAACTAGAAATAACATGAACATTCTGGTATACTTGGACTTCTGAAGTGAACACGTGATGATATGTTGGCTCAGATGAGGCCATGTGAGAGGGTAACGTGACACTCTCCCCTTCTCTTCTCTTCTCTTCTCAATTTATGCATAATTGCATATCATCATCTTTCAAACTGAAAATACGGCCTAGACTAAGATAATGAAGTAATGATGCATTATCTAGACATAAAAAATCTTTAATCAAGTTGCGAGAATCCTAGAGAAACGAGAACACGACGAAATGAAATCAGACAAAAACCTAATAGGGTGATGGATTAGATTCTAAAACACTATTAAAAGAAAAGAAAAGAATGGATACAACAATTAATGAGACATTAAATTGTATAACATCTTCGGAAGAACGAAATTGCAGTAGAACTTTGGAGAGTTGTATACCATGATGAAGATGGCTACGAAGGAGAAGAGGACTATAAGAATCGCTGCGAAATCTCATATACCGCCGCCTTGAAGCCGGGCTAGAGGTGTCTACGACTGAGGCTGTGGACTTCCGGCTCTCTGTTGTTACAAGCCTGTGAATCCATGGCCGCTTTTGCACTCCAAGTCTCCAAGAAGAACCCCTCAGTTTCTTTCTAGTTGTCCTTGGTATGGAAAATGGAAAATGAGACATGGAATTTCGGAGAAACATTTCAGCAACGTTGGAACCATCGATTCTCTCTTCTTCTTCGTCGAGGTGTTTTCATCAAATGTTTTTTTTTTAAACAACGGCTGACGTGCTTGGCAAAATACCACATCAGTAGTTTGCACAATTCGTGCACAAAGTTGATTGAGCATAGCAGAACTAATTAGAGAAATTGATTCCATCTGCCAAGTTGGCAACCCTAGCTACCACATTATTTGTAGCCAGCTATTTTTAGCGAAATGACTATTTACAGTTAAAATGAGTCTGTTTTGGTCATAAATAGTATTTTTGTCACAATTAAATGACCACAAAAGTTCATTTTTCTTGTAGATATTGCAGGTTACATTTTAATTATTTATTTGTAAAAAAATTAGGCTATTAATAATAATTTTTTTTATTCTTTAAGTTTAATTTTTAATTTCTTTGAATTTTTACATTTTAAGTACTATCGATTTTAAGTTTTAGTCATATTAGCATAATTTTTATAACTTCCTATATTATTTTCTCTTATTAATAATCTCTTCAGTTTTTGCTACTGGACATTTTCTAAGCTTTGAAAATGTACATGGTATTGAGACGTATTTATCTCTAACCGGTAACAGCGTACGTGACAAACAAATAATTTCTGTTAAAAGTTAAAGAATCGGGGTGATAGGACCATTTTAACTTGCAACATGAATTTGCGAGTAACATAAGGTAAGAATGCAGCGTACTCTAAAGCAAGGTTAGATTTTTGGGGATAGACTGATCAATTATAGAATATAATCAATTAAAGTGGCTAGTTTGCAGTTTAAATTTAAAATTACATCCATTGAAAAATACTTAGAAATAATTAGTCCAAGACACAATTGTATTTTGATCAATACAAATTACAATATACTGAACAAAAAAAAGTACAACTAATCCACTAACTTATTCAAATGATATAGCTGTCTCCCGCTAGCTGGATCACTGGTAAATGAAAAAATATTAGTTTTGAATAGTAAAACAACATTATTCAAAAGTATATTAAAAAAAAAATTAAACTACAAATTAAAATCAGCTCATCATGATAAGCATCCACACAGCTTGTTAGAAAACCTACGTACCCATTTTGAACAAAAGGGACAAATAAAATTAAAGAGGAGACTACAATAATTTTCATACGAGACGATGAACCATTAAATGTACTATGTACCTCATGAACCGACTTACTAAAGCCAAATTCAACATAAGAATATGTAAAACCTAATATTTCCTATATAATATAAGGTTGATGAGATTTTTAACACATAATGCAAGGGATGCAATTAAGTTTAAGACTTTAAATATAAAGACGTGCCAATAATTATATATTCATACTATATGCCAACATCACACGTATATATGGTAATATATGTATATTCATACTATATGTGGTGAAGTATATCACTAGCTAATTTATGAATATGAATATAAAATAGAGGGAGAAGACTTTTACCTTAAAGTTCAACTTTACAAAGTGAGCATACATAGAGCTGCTGCCACGTGTAGCCTATGCTAATATCCTTCGAGCATTGGAAGTGAGATGCTTCATTATATATCGTATGTTTAGCACTGTAATGCAACATACCCCCCAAAATCCAACAATGAATCCGAGACTTGCAGCAACATAAAATCCTTCAGTTATAAATCCATCATCATCATCATTTTCCTTCTTGTGGCTCTGAGTGTTAATGTAATTTGGATGAAGATCTTCTGGACACTCGTTTGGAAGTGGAGAGCCACATAGTTTAGGATTTCCCAAAAATGCAGAAGCATCAAGGCTCTGTATTTGAGTTCCTGTTGGGATTTTGCCTGATAAGTTGTTGGCAGACAAGTCTAATAGACTAAGAAAATTTAAGTTGGAAATGCTCATTGGTATTTCACCATAAAGTTGGTTTTTAGATAAATCAAGAGATTGCAAATTTCTCAACAAACCGATCTTCGGAGTGATTAATCCAGATAAATTATTTCTCGATAAATTCAAGGCAATTAGTTCGGTAAGATTAGTAATTCCTTCTGGAATCTCTCCATGTAATTTGTTATTTGAAAGATCAATCATCTTCACAAGTCCCAATGAATTTTTGAACACAAACTCTCTTCCTTTCCATACCAGGGATGCATACTCTATATAAAATCCTATTGCCATAATATACGTGTATATGGAACTTGAAATTGTATCCATTGTAGACATTGCAATCAAATTGTAGATACATTCTGGAATAGTTCCCTCGATCTTGTTCAAAGAAAGGTCCAAGATTTGAATATGTGATAGACGACATACGTTTAAAGGCAACCTTCCAGAAAGCTGATTAGATCGTAGGATAAGAATAACCAAATTTGGCAGACTATCACCAATCCATGGAGGTACCATTCCATACAAGTTATTTGCTCCCAAGTCAATGGTTATCAACTCGCTACAATTCTGAAGGGACATCGGCATATTTCCAACAAATTCATTGTCACTTAAATGCAAATGTTGAATCGAGACTAGGGAGCCCATTGAGTCCGGTATTTTTCCACAAAAATTGTTCTTGGCTAAATTAAGAACAACCAAGTCAGGAATATGCATCCAGCAATCTGGAAGCTCTCCAGACAGGGTATTGTTTGAGAGGTTTAAGAAATCCAATAATGTTGGAGTATTGATTTTACATAGGAAGGAAACTGGCCCAGAAAACCTATTATTCGATAGGTCTAGTGATGACACATTCGACGGAAAAGATGGTATTGAACCGTCAAAATGGTTGGTGCTTAAATCTATAATAGCAAACTCACTAAGTCTGGATGATGACAAGTCTGGCAAGTTCCCATGCAACTGATTGTTATACATATTTAAATTGGATAACATGGGAGGGAAGTCCCAAAACCAAGCAGGGATAATATCAGAAATTCCAGCATTAGAAATATCAAGCATATTATAATTCTTTTGACTTTGAAGCCACACTGGGAAAGATGATCCCAATTTGCAAGAGCTCAAATAAATAACATCCAGTTGGAATGGTGGAACCCAATTGTAGCTGAATCTCAAAATCAAAGAATTTAACCCTAAATATAACTCTTTCAGTTCAATAAGATTTGAAAAATGGGCTTCAGTGATCACCCCTGCAAGGGAATTCTCAGAAACATCCAAGATCTCAAGATTGGATAAGTTTCCAATAGTCTCAGGCAATGGCCCCGTGAATCTATTGTTGCTTATTCGAAACTTCTTCAAGGAGTCCACCAAGCAACCCGACACATTACTCATAAATTCGTAAAGGTTTCCACTGAGACTGTTATACGAAATAGTCAATGACTCTAAGGCGCATAAATCCCAAAAAGATTTTGGAATGCCACCAACAAGTTGATTTCCAGCAAGATTTAGTGTTTGAAGAGAATTTAGGCTACCAAAACCTTCTGGAATGGAGCACCATAACCCGCTAGTATAACTAAGGTCAAGATCAACAAGGCTTGTAGTGGAGTTGAATAACCATTGAAATACGAAGCAAGTGAGATAATTTCCTTCTAGATCCAGAAATAGAAGTTGTGATGATGAATTAGCATTGATGGAAAGCAACTGAGGAGTCATTGTAGAGAGACTACAATAACTTAGACTCAAGTATGTCAAAGAAGGGAGCATCATAATCTTATTGGGCCAATTTAGTACCTGGCTGAGGTTGACCAGAGTCATGTCCAAGTATGTTAAAGATGAAAAATGAATTAACCAGTCAAGATTATGTGCCTCCGTCAGATCATAATTGTGAGAAAGATCTAGAAATTGAAGTTGTGATGAGGAATTAGCATTGATGGAAAGCAACTGAGGAGTCATTGTGGAGAGACTGCAATAACTTAGATTCAAGTGTATCAAAGAATGAAGCATCATAACCTTATTGGGCCAATTGACTACCTGGTTGAGGTTGACACAACTCAGGTCCAAATATGTTAAGGATGAAAGATGAAATAACCAATCAAGATTATGTTCCTCCGTCAGTTCATAATTCGAGCTGAGATCAAGAGAAATCAATCCCAAGAGATTTCCTAACTGTTGTGGAAGGGTTCCGGCTATATGGGTATGTGAAAGATTGAGATGTTGTAATTTAGCGAGTGAGCCAACAAAGTTTGGGAAAGGTTTCCCGAAAAAGTTATTGTAACTTAAGTCCAGGTAAGTCAAATACTTCAATCCAAGTAATGAAGAGCTTATCTCACCTTCTAGATATTTAGTTGTCGGTTTAGCATTCCACCCATCTCCCCGGAGATCGAGCATAACAACATGACCTGTTCGGTTGCTGCATTTAATTCCTTCCCACTTGCAACAATCTTCACCATTGTCCCAAGAAGACAGCCAACGAAAAGGATCAACAAGGTGTTGTTTAAATTGGAGGAGTGCTTGTCGTTCTTCCTCTATGCATCTGACTTTAGAATCACGCGAATCGAAACTAAATCCAAGTTTTGTAGCATTACATGATAAGAATCCAAGTAGAAGCAGAAATTGGAGACAACAAGCTCTCATTGTTTTACTCTCTATTTGGAACAATGACAAGAGATATTGTCTCTTAATGCAAGTACTCTTGGTTTTGATATCCCAGAGAGAACTACTCGATTTATATTTATACTAGTTTTATGAATGTAGGTCAAGATAGATTTTCCCAGGAACATAAATAAAGTAGTTTATCAACAAGGTGTGGGGCATGAGCTCCTAGGACCTAAATGATATGGCTAACAAACCACTATCAAAATGGCGAGATTACAGATAAAGTGACGAGATAATTCTCGACAACTGCCCAAGATTATTAAATTAATTTAATATTGTTTAACATATACTAGTCGATGATGGATAATGAGTACTGATAATGAATGTAACAAGATTATTGAAATTAAAGGAGTACAACTTTTCAGTCTCATTATTCACATATATGCAGCAATATGTAACAACTCTTTACGAGTCGTCATTGATTCTCGATCAGAGTCTAATTATAATATTCCACGCAAAGCTCACTCGAATTTAATTGGATTGATCAAGTCAATTTGCTTGTAACATAAGGTCAATTAGTTGGAATAATAATATTTTATAAAAAGCTGGGTAAAAGTCATAAAATAATTATGTATTTATTATTTTAGATTTCCCAATTAAGCATAAATTGCAATAAACGATTGGGCATACAGTTTTAACTAATTTTTCATGGAATTTGACGTGGGGTTCTTAGACTTTGGTGATTTTTTGGGAGAGAATTTAGGCTATGTTTGATAATTGATGTAGTCTCATACTACTTTATTACTATTTACAAACAGTTCACTACTATCCACAAACTATTTATAGATCATCTAAGATCACCTCAGTATCCAAACATTGCCTTATAAGGTGTTTGCAAATAGTGATCGGTAAATATAAGGATGGAAGAACTGATTGTTGAAGGAGATTCTATTCAAGATATGAAAATAGTAGAGGCTATTACTTCTCAGGGTTGTAGTCTCTCTAACATCAAGAGTGATTATTAGGATGTTCAACTTCCAGCATGCATCTTTCCAACCTAATCACTTTGCTCAACCTAGCTAACTTTTATTCAGAAGTGTTATGATGTGCAATAATATTGCATTGTAAATTTATAAGCACTTTGATTTTCTGATAGTACTTTCATCATAAATTAGTAGCTGCCACTGTGCATCTAATAAAGTAAGGTTCTTAATGACCAAATTTAGCAATACGGTCTCCAAATAGATCGGATTGCTAACAATTTACAAGCCCCATTGTAACTTCTTGCAATTTCTATGCTCGTAAACTATCAAAAGGTTTTGGCAGTTTGCACACTTATGAGTGCGTCATGAGAAATGTTTGATTTACAAATAAATTTTACCAATCGAATTGAACATACAGACATCAAATACTGAAGTTACAACTAATTTCTTAATTTGTCTCAGATCTAGAGACCACTCAATCAAGCAGCAGAGAGTTCGCTTGATAGGTCATTCGAGCGAACTTTATGTCCGATTTTTGCTGGAGGCTCGCTTAACACGTCTCTTAATTAGTAAATAACCCATAAATCTTAATATTAATTAGATGGTAGACTCGTATTTCTTACCAACCCCACTAGCATGTAAAGTATATTCTTTTGGCAGTCGGTGAAGATCATCATGATCATCGAGACCATCAAAAGATAAAAACCACTTTCACATATCAGTTTGGCAATTTGTAGATAATCCAAAGTTGACCCCAAATTTTTTAATTGGGTTGACTCAGGGCCCATTCGAATATAGAGCTAAGATGAAACCATCTCACCTCATTTCATTTCATCTAATTTCAATTAATAATCTCACTATTATTCACAAGTCATCTCATCTCATCTCATCTCATTATCTAAACGGGCCCTAAGTCGATTGGCGTTTAACATAAGACCAAGTACTATATGAAAATTAACTTATAGAGTTGCAATCACAATAATTTGACGTTGGTTGTAAGACGAGCAAACATCTAGACTTGTGAGAATTAGGTAATTTGAATTAACCTTATTTAATAGTCTATATGGCCATTTCACAAGTATGGAGAAGAAGAAAAATAAAAAGATTTGAGAAGGTGTGGGAGAATTTGTTGGGGGAAAAAGTGTATTTACAAGCCCATATCTTAACACTCTAAGACACACTAGTAATATTAAGGATGTAGAGGACGTATTTTGGTTTTTGTTTTTCTTTATATATAATGGTTAAAATAGTGGATGGTGTGTTAATTAGGAGAACCAATGCAATCAACCTCTAAACATTTTCAGCAAAAGCAAAGGAATTATGACAGGAATTGTTGTTTTTACACTGAAAAAAAGAAAAAGAAAAAATGATTTCCTTGTCATGAGTCGATTTCATACGGTAGAACTTATGCTGTGGAAGATTTTTCTTTCAGTGATACAATCATCTAAAATATATGCACCTTGGAAATTTCTTGCTCAATAGTTGACTGTGGCCGGGTCCTATACTTACTTACGCACCATGGAATTCTAATTAACATCATAGTTCTTTCGATTATGCTTTTCTGCTTCGGCCCATTTGCTAAATGCTATACTCATTACCTTGCGACTCCTTTTCCGGTCCTTAGTGGTACAATAAATAATATATGGCCGTGAAGATCACCCAAAGAACATAATGGCCTTCAAGATCACCCAAAGAACATAATGGCCGTGAAGATCACGAAAGGATCGATAAACTCATGTTTCACATCAGAAGAAATAAAGGTTATCTTTCATAGATAATTAGACAGGAGCTACGTGACAGTAGTTTTTATTTTTTATTATGTGGATGGTGTGTTAATTAGGGGAACCACACTACAACAGGTTTAGGCTTTTATGATGGATGAAACCCTCACAAAAAATAAGCAAACTGTCACAAATACTTTTTTATGTCGGTTTGAAATCGTCACTATGACTGTCACCTAAAAGGCATCACATAAAGTAATTTGTGATGGTTTACTATTCAACCGTCACATTATTTTTTTTTTTGTGACGGTTGGAAGTCTTCTGTGAGATGTAATGTTCAAACGTAAAGTTTTTTTGTGACAGTTAAAATCCATCATAGAAATTAGTAACGTTCGCTCGTGAAAACCAACGTTCGAACATTAACCCGACCGATTGACATTCGAACTTAAAAAAAATTAGACATTCGTTGTTTTTGCTTCACACGATTAATATTTATGTTCGAACATTTGCTCAGATATGTTTGAATGTAGCATTCAGATGTTAATGGCAAAGTATTTGAACGTAAAATGTTTAACATTCAGATGTTGGGTTGTCGTTCAAACGTATCTATTATAATCATTCGAACGTATCTATTTGAATGTGAAGCGATGTTCAAACGTTTGTTCTTGGCATGCTGCATCTAAATCTTTAGTAAGATTATTAACTTTTGAAGTCAAGGTCGTGGAGGATGAACTTGACACGCATGAAAGAACGTCCCAAACTTCTTACCAAACCAAACTTGCTCTCGACCACTTGCGTGAATATATCCATGTCACTAGAAGATGATTCCTCCAAGGCTAACTGCAACTCAATCATTTTTTTTCCTGCCATTACAAAATCAACACACAATAAGTAACATATTAAAATAAATGAGGAATCAAACTTAATATCTATTCACATGTTACATAATTTATTCACAAAAAATAACCTCACTTACATAATTATCTTTAGCGACAGAAACAATCCACTCACTGTGCTTATCAGTGTGAGTAGCAGCATTGACATGAATGAGGGAAAAATTTTCAAGATCATCGCTTTTCTAACAAATCCACATTAGTACTTTTAAAAAATAATGTTAGTACTTAAATAAAAGAATATAATAAAAATGAGTAAATTTTAATAAGTTACTAATTATCATTTTATCGGCAAGACGTTGGAATAACCATGAACCGGCGCGATGGTGGATTGTCAAAGTCATTCTATTTTGTACATTGATAGAACTTAAGTGCTACAAGATTAATTAAGAATGTTCATTATAATATATGGAGTTAATATATTAGTATATATGTTATATAGGATAAATTTAGAATACCTGATAATCTGAACTTGCAAAAAGATCACAACACTTCCTGTGAGGGGATAAAGATATTGGCCTTGGGCCCAGTAGAGGACAAGGGGGCAGGGAGGCATGCTGAGAGTGCTAAAAGTAAGGGCTAGGGGACAGCAGGGGATGTGGGGCTGGCAAGAAGTAGTGGGCTGTCAAGGGGGTCAGGGGGTATGGTGGGTCCAGGGGCATGTCAGGGGAGGGGGCCGGTCAAACACGCAAAGGTTTGGCCTTACCTGCAGGGGCGCACGCGGGAAAATGCAATCAAGATAAATAGAGGCTCTCTCTTCTCTGTCTGGGTGGGCATCATCATCTTCTTCTTCAGTCTTTCTTCTTCCTCTTCGACAGCTCCTTCAAACAAGGGAGCTCCAACGAAGGCCTCTTCTCCAGTAAATTTGTATTCAGCATCACAATTGTAGGCATTATGCCGAACCACGTAAATCTATATGTTCATATCTTTTATTTATCTGCACTTATATTTTTCATTCACCTCTATGACGTACTCATCACCACCGTACAGCCACACCGGAACACTTCCGAGGGCTCCAAACAACATCGAACGAGAACCAAGTCATCCTAGTGGGCCGGGAATGGCTCTTTCTTAGCTTCTGGCCCGTTGAACGATTTTTACTGCATCAACACTTCCTCCAATCATCTAACTTCATTTTCTGAAAAATGGACTGAGCAGCCTCTTCTAACGTCTCAAATTTCTTAAACTAGTCATGACATCATCCCTTGTGACGCCGAAATAATGTAGCTATCAACTCAGTCACAGTTCGCACATCCTTGCTATGGCCAAAATTGAGGTCGAATTCATCCTAAAAAGTGAATTGTGTCAAAAATATAAAATAAAAACATCTCTAAAACAATTTATTATTGTATATAAACTCACCAGTACATGACTCCGAATGTGATCCTTAGCCTCATTCAGAACATCTCTCCCTGATCGCACATAAAAGGAGGCATAAGCTCGGACTATAGTGCTAACATAGGAAAAAAGCAATGATGCACTATCATCTACTCCCCCAATGAAGTTATCAGGAATGTTGACCTTGATTTTTCCATGCCTTTTACTTTTTTCCAGAGCAAGGCTACTTGACATGGCATCAGCTAATATTTTTAAAATTATTAAATACAATCCCCAAAGTATTGGAATATAATTAATTATCAATAAAATTTCTTTCCTAATAATTGTCAATTGGTTGTCTGTCTCCTATGTATCAACTTGTTCAGGAGCGAAGTTCTCAGTTGGGGAGTCGTGAATGGGTTCAGGACTTGGGCAAGTTTCTTCATTGTCGTTTTAGTGGCATTCTTGAAAATGATTAATATTTAAAAAAAATAGTATAGAATAATTTATAAAAAAATATATTGTACTGTTAGCTATGTAAATAAAATATTTAATACTTTTATTCTTTATCTCCAGATGTATTTTTCATACTTGTTTCAGAATCAACTTCAATAACATCATCATCATCATCATCTTTTTTCTTCTTCTTCCGACTCTTCTTCTTATTCCTCACTTACTTCAACTGAATGATCATTTAATACGGATGGGTTGAGATGTACAGGTGAGACATCATCTCTACATAAGGGGATCAGTTCAAGTGCACTGAGGGCAACAAATAAATTAATACCCTGGTAGGCCTCTATAATCGGAGTGGCATCTTCATCTCCACTGTGATCATGATCTGCTACCATTCTTGCATCATAGATATTACAAGGAACAAATTTCTGTACAACTCGTCAAGTTATCTCTCCACTATCTTTATAGGCCCCTTTCATTAGATCAACAAAGTAATAGACTTGGGTAGCTTGACAAGCCTATACAAATGGATACTTTTCGTATCATTTACATGCAGTATTAACACTTGTAAAGTAACTATCCTTATGTTTCGAAACCTGACCACCGTCTTGATCCCACCGACCACATTTAAAAAACATATGTCATATTCACACCCATTTATTTTAATCCAATAATGTCATGTATGACACTATAGTAGTCAATACCATTTCTTCTATGACTTCACTCGACCAACACACCATAGTTTTGCGTCTTTCGATTTCGTTCAAGATCCATAGTATATAATCTATAACCTCAAATCGTGCATGCAGTGTATCGAAGTGCTCTGTGTGAGTGACCATGGGCTAATACATGCAATTTAGAAGAAACTGATGCAGGGTATTGATCATGAGGCTGAGGATGACAACCGAGATGAAGATTTCTACATTCTCACTAGGAGAGACCGCACGGAGCTCGATAAGAATAACTCATTTAGCCAGATACAGTTGTTGCCTTCTTTCTGCATGTTGCATCTTATTGTTGCAACAAACGTAGATCTTGTGGCACATAAGGCCACATTTAGATGGACTCACGCACAGTTCCTGAAACGAGCGGCACTTGGAGAGCCCATTGGCTTGCCACTATGCATTTCTTAGAGGATCTGTTACGAGTCGAACATCTTCTCCATGGATAACCTTCCATACGGAGTCATCTTTATCAGACTATTACTGGCCTGGAGATTGCCACCCAAGGTGGAGGAGTGGCTGACAGAGCAGATCAGCCCCCTCGACATGACCACACACCGTCGGAGCATTAGACAGAGAATGGGGCATGTTCAAAGTCAACTGGCCCTGTAGCAGATCTTGTTCCTCCAACCCAGTCTAGGCCCGGTGTTGCTCCTCATATTAGGAGTACTAGTCAACAACCTACAAGTACATCTGTGGAGAATGCACGGCCTGCTTGGGTTGATGCCGTGATCTCAGATCTTACTACGCATATCGACTGACAGATCGACAGACAAATTGTAGCTGAAGAGGGATTGTTGCCGAGATTGCCCATCGTGTAGATATTCTAAACTATAAGGTCACGACATTGATTGGGAGTTCCGTAATACATGATTTGTGAACAACACATTGATCTAAGTGTTGTTTACAAAAATTTTATCATATTTTGTACTTTATTTTTATTATATATAATGAACAATATTATTTAATATATCTACTGTTTTTGAATTTTAATTCTTAATCTTTTTTAATTTGAAATATCCAAGTTTAATATTAAATCAATTAACATTCGAACGTAAATCACTAAGATTCGAACGTTGGTGCCAAACATTTACATGTTCACACATAAGTAGCCTCAATGTTCGAATGTCCAAGGCCCGTTCGAACGTGAATATGTATACATTCGAACGTAATACAATTTCTCGGTTGCCTTTAGTGATAGTTTCCACAAACCATCACAGACAATGCTTTTTGGTGACAGTTTGGGGACTGTCACAATTTCCAAACCGTCACAAGAACTCATTTATGTTGTAGTGCCAATGCAATCAACCTCTAAACATTTTCAGCAAAAGCAAATGAATTATGACAGGAATTGTTGTTTTTACACTGAAAAAAAAAACGAAAGGAAAAAATATTTTCCTTGCCATGAGTCGATTTCATACGGTAGAATTTATGCTGTGGAAGGTTTTCTTTCAGTGATACAATCATCTAGAATATATGCACCTTGGAAATTTCTTGCTCAATAGTTGACTGCGGCCGGGTCCCATACTTACGCACCATGGAATTCTAATTAACATCATAGTTCTTTAGATCATGCTTTTCTGCTTCGGACCATTTGCTAAATGCTATTATTCATTACCTTGAGACTCCTTTTCCGGTCCTTAGTGGCACAAGAAATAATGGCCGTGAAGATCATGAAAGGATCGATAATTAACTCATGTATCACATGAAGAAGAAATAAAGGTTATCTTTCATAGATAATTAGACAGTACTTTTGCAATATGGCCATATAACTACTTAATGGAAGTTGTTAGACTCGTTTAAATATCTGATAGAAAATAAGCATTTTTCTTATAATGACTTTACCCCCAAAACTTTTTTTTTATATAACAACGGACCACATTCCATTCATAATACAGGTGTTGAAGTCCCTGCCCCAAGCAAGCAATCAACAATGACTGCTTGCTTCTCAACCTCCAGCGTGCAACGCTCAACGCCCCAACGCCCAGCAAATGAATGCAAAATTAAATGCATTCATACACAATCATCGCCTATAAATTGAAGCTCCATACGAGAGCTTCAATTCACACCCAAGGAAGATAAGAGAAAAGAGAGAGCCTGAAGAGCTCTGAGAGAAAAGAAGAGAGTTGAGTTGAGTGGAGTGTGATCATCCTTCTCTGTAATATTTTCTTGTGTACCACTATTTAATAGTGAAGCTCTTTTCTGTGGATGTAGGCAGTTGCCGAACCACGTTAAATTCTTGGTGTCACTGAGTGCGTAGAGTGTACTTTTTTATTACCGCTTTTATCTCTTCCGCTGTGTTGATTTCCCCAACAACAGGACATATAAATTTGACTTAAAAATAAGTCAGTTATAAACGTTAATAGCTTCCCAGCATACTTCCGTCATGACTAATATGGTCTAGTCCAGTCGGTAGATTTCTAAAGACCTAAGTCTAAGAGATCTGTCGTGTACAACTCTATCCATGACAGAGTCAACAAAACCCCATACACCAACTAAGCGGAGTATGGAGCACCACCAAAGCATTTTTCTTATAATGACTTTACCCCCAAAACTACACGTACATCATCATCGCAATTTGCCCCATCTAGCTGTGAGATTATATATATTGATGTTTGGGTTGTGTCGTCTCCTTAGTTTTTTTTTTTTTTAATTTATTTTAGTGATCATATTACAAAGATAGTGATTATTAGGCGTAGAGGATGAATTTAACAAAATAAAGTAAGGGAAATTTTGGGAGCACCTTGATCAATCGGCTGCGTTTAACATAACATTTAAGAATGCTTTTTACCTGAGAATCATTGGGAACCACCTTGTTGAATGACAATAAAAGCATTACTCGGTTTCAAAATAAGAGTTATATTATTTTTAAGTTTGGTAGATTATTTTTTGTGCGGTTCGTTATATTTATAAAAAAAAAAAATTAAAGTATTGATTTTTTTTATAAATTGATCATGTGGAAGAACAGTGTTAGATGTGTTAATAAATAGGTAATTATGTAATTAAAAAGAATTATCAAGAATACTTTTGTCCAACTGAAATTAATTAAAATACATTCCTATTGTGATGGGAATGTGGATTCTCACCTCTTTACAAACGAGGAAATATTCAAACTTCCATAGGCATCTGGATTTCCTTCAATTAATTAAAGGCCTAATGTTTTAAGATTTTCAGGAATCTTAAAAGATTACCATTGCTATCTAAATGCCTCATAAAAGTCCTAACCATTGCTAGGAATTCTCTAGTAGTGATGATCTCCGAAGCCCATATTTCAAATCAGCTCAAACTACAGCTTTTGGATTTAAGATCCAATTCTTTGGTCTCTGACTCTCAGCCCTGCTTCACTTTCCCCCTTCCAACTTGACAGTCTTGCACGCTGAGACCAACTTTTCCGAAATGGCTTCAAAGTCAAAAGAGTTTCTATATAGAGTACTGCTATGGTCCTGAAAAAGGGTCTCGTAGTTTTTTTTTCTTTTTTTTTCTTTTTTTTCATGTATTTTTTTAATTATCATAAACATTTTTAAAAAGAAATAAAAAATTCATAACATCATTAAAAAGTATTTTTTTAATCATTAGGTAAAAAAAAAAAAAAAAAAATCTCATTCGAGACATTTTTTGGATCCCAAATTTGGGACTCAAAGCATTTCTCTTTTATATATACTTTGTATATCAAATATTGTTGGATTTTCTCACCACATCCCAGCTTGGTTTTGGGACTTCACTCTCATGTTAATCTTTATATTTAAATTAACCTTTTTCTCACATCGTAACCAGACATGATTACGGGGCCTATATAGATTTGATCAGCTCCAACCTTTCTGCGGGTTCAATACCACTTTTTTCTTCAAATGTATTATCTCTAAACATGTAACGTCTCGTCCCGTGTGGGTCGGAGAATTACTTCTTATCATTTAAAATCATATTTTAAGCATATAATCATAGACTCCAAATTTTCAATGACGCATAGGACTCTTTGTTTCAAATCAACTACTCCAATATTATTAGTCTAAACACTACAAAACTCAAAATAAATATCAACCTTTCAAAATACCAAGTCGACAAAGTTAAACAAAAAGAATTAAATAAAATTCTCTAATAACCAAAGTATCATCCTTGTACTTAATCCACTATGATCACATAACCTTATACATACTTTCGATTCTTGATCTTCAGTTGAAACATTCAAAATATCTGAAAATATTGTATTGAACCAGGTTGAGTTATCAACAACTCAATAAGCAGAGAACATATATTACTATGTAAACATGAGTATTTTCAGAGAGTTCAGAATGCAGTAACAAATCATTTCAGTTTCAATATACAAATTTCAAAACATGTTATCAGAATATCGGAGCAACATTTCAAACTGTTCATATTCAAAAACTCTTTGGTATAATATGACTGAACATTATCATCTTATCATATCATATATCATGTTTAACCCCGGTAGTAGTGTTATACTATTTTAGGTGGTCAAACCAGGCAGTATCAGAAGGTGAAACTTTCTCTTATTAATTCTTGGAACCCCTAGTGTGCACACAGGAAAGAACATGCAGAAAAACCACTTTATTTTCAAAGTGGGTGCACTCATATCAGAGATGTTGATACTAACCACATAACAGAATCAGAGCCATCATATCAAAACCAGAAACAAAATTAAATACAGAATCAGAACATAATCAGAAAGTCATGCCAAAGGTTTTTCAAATACATATCATATCAAACAGAGTGTTGAACATATTCATATCATTTTCACATAATCTAAAATGGATTCAAACATCTTTATATAACATGTATAAATTCCAAATTTCATATTTGCTCTTTTACACATTTCAGAAACAACATGTCAAAATATTGTTCATGTATACAACAGCCATGCCAGAAAATATTTTCTCTTTTATACAGATTTCATGAGTAATGCAGAACACATAACTGAGGTTGTTTTTACATTTCTTTTCAAAATATATCATGCACATTTTCATAAATCAACCTCAGTTCATTTTTTTTTATACAAAATCTAGCATAGGAATCTCACTTACCTGAACTTTTTAACTTTTCTAAATCTTTCCACAATCGTGCCGAATAAATATCAATCGTCACCTATACGAAATGCTAAACATTACTAAATTTCTAAAAGGACTTGACAAAATTCTCCATTTACTTAAATTCATTTTGAAAATTAACTTAATCATATTTAAAAGTCATATATTTATAAGCTATTATTGAAATCATAATTTAATAATACTAACATATAATGTAGTAGGAAATTGTAAGTTTCTTAAAGAATAATAGTTCAAAAAATATCCTTAATAATACTTATATTAAAAATTATTGTAAACTACTAATCGTAACTAATTTAAACCCATAAAAAATTTATGTACTTTCATGGGCTTAAAGTGTTTAAAATAAAAGATTAAACAATTAAAATTTACTACCAAAATCTAATTGTAAGATTAATACTAAATAATATAATTAAAACCTTTAAATATTTTCTGTGAAATCAAGTTTACGGGCTAATATATTTATCTGAGTAAAATTATGCCTAATTAAAAAAATAATAATCACAACCCAAATTAAAATAATACATTAATTTCTTAAAACAATAAAATAAAGCCCATTGGTTTCTGTAAAATTCAACAAATCCAATTTAAAGATCAAGCTCGCATGAAGTTAGCCAGTTTAAAATATTCTAACTGTTTCTGAATTATAATAAACTCAAACCCAACCCAATTTAAAAACAAGTCCATTATTCTTAAAACTAACCCCAGTACACAAAACTCAACCTACTATATGATTGTTTTGGGAAACATCATAAATGGGCATGGGCATGGGCATGGGCATTTTGGAAATTACGAGAGGGATAAATCTCTTCCCAAAAAACAGATGTGAGAGAGAGAGAAAGGGTCGAGCGGCTACTCACCGAGGAAGGGCTGGACACGACGGTGGGTCTGGGTGGAGATCGATGGCAACAGAGCCCGAGAGAGCGGCGTGCAATGGAGTTGATGGCAACAACTGAGTACGGAGCAAAGAGAAACATCGTGTGTCGGAGCTGGGCTGAGAAAATGCAGATCTAAGCTGAGCATCATAAGCTTGTTCTTGGCTTCGTGGCTTTGAAATCTGTGGTACGTGGGGATCCCTTGGTGTAGCAGCTTGATGGTTCGTTGGTGGCTACTTGTTTATGGTGGCAGTGATAGAGTCGTGGTCATGGGGCTAGAGGTTGAATAGTTCACGGTGGTTATGTGTCTCTCTTTGGGTGGTTCTTCGGCATGATGATAACGATGTTTTCCGTTTGCCGTGGGGAAGACATGGGTTGTTGGGTTCGACGATGGTGGCGATGGGTGCGACGGTGGTTGGCTTGGCTTCGAGGTGCTAGTGCAGGCTCACGGTGGTTTGTGGCTGATTTACGGTGGCTTTATGGCTGCAGAAAGTGGCGTCAACGATGTAATGGCTTAGAACTAAGTGATAAAGGACTGAGGTAGAGAGATTGATGACGGAGGGCTCCGATGGTTGGGCATGACTAGGCTTCGTGCTTGGTGGTTTACGGTTTGGTGTTGGGTGAGGTTTAAACATGCTCTAGCGTGGTGCAACCGCAGTGCATCATGGTGGAGGGGCTAAAGATGGCTTGGGCGACAGTGTTGGTGATGGTGGCTTGCGGTTTGGGTTGTTTCCATGGTGAACAGGAGGCTAATAAGGTCCTTCCTTGTGATGGCCGACGGTGAAGAAAGTTGGAACCCACAGAGGTTAATTTGTTTACTCACGGTGGAGAGAGAGAGAGAGATGGAAAAACAGAGTTTGTTGAGAGAGAATTTGAAGGAAGAAACAGGTTGAAGAGGCGTGGGGAGTTGCAACCATCGGGGAGAGGGAGTGAAAAAATGAAGAGAAAAGGGATCCTAACGACGTCAATTTCGGCCCTCAATTGCTGGGCTTCTAATGGGCCTGTCCTGGGTCTGGGTTGGGGATTTCGGTGGGCCTGGGCCCTGCTTGGCCTGGGTGTTACAAAACCTATCGAGTAATAGGTTTCCAGGATCACTTTTCTTCTTATGTAAACTCAATGGCCGGATCTTGATCATTTCAGACCCGTCAAATGATGAAACTACGGAGAGAACTTCCAAATTATTGGATTATTTTCAAAATTGATTCATTCTTATTTGGCCAACGACAAAATCTAAGGGAAATACCTACATTGAGGGGCTCCTTCATCTTGATTGGTTTGTTACATTTGAACAATAATAGTTTTGTTGGAAATTTTCAATTATCCTTTCAACATTAAAATGGTTTGATAACCCTTAATATCAATGTGAATTAATTGTTAGGAATGGTATCTAGGTGTTTGGGTGATAGCCTACCTAATTTGGTTATTTTTAGCCCAAGACCCAATCAGATTTGTAGAAGTTCTCCTTCAAACTTGTGCCATCTATCAAATCTTTAAATTTTGATCTTTCTTTGAATAGTATCGAAGGAACTTTTCCTAAGTGTATGGATATGTAACACACAAAAATTGACAACATTTTGATTGTAATCTCACTTCGAGGGTGAGCTCCTCCAAATAGAGTAGAAAAGAGAGAAAAATTAATAGTGTTTTTTGTAAAATTGATTGTTCAAGCTCGACAATGGCCTCAAGTGACTACTAATACCCACCAAGGAATCCACACATGGACTCTCCCTATGTCCCAACCAATCAAAAATAGAATGGAATAACAGAAATCAAAAATCCTGACATGGGCCACTAGTGGGCCTAATGTTCTTGGATGCAACTACAAAAATAACAAAACAACACATCATAACAAGCAATTGGGCTACAACTCCTGAGATTTAAACTCTGACGAGGTTCACTCCAACCCAATAGAATCTGATAAGTATATCGGCACATCATTGGCCCATCCAACGTTGCCTTCCTCTAACCCAAGTGTGACAACTGTCATCATCGGCATGCTGCCCTTTCTAACGAGTGAGCAATTCCACCAGGGGTTGATTCTTTGACTTTCTAGCCTATTGTGCTAGGATCTCCTCTGGTTCGAGCTTAAAGATGCCATCTTGAGACACATGAAGTAGGGTTTGATGTGCCACCAGTTTCCTTTTCAGTTAAGAAATATGGGAGATGAGATGGATGTAGGTCGAGGGCAATAACTGGAGATGATAAGCCACCTCCCCAACTCTCTTTGTGACCTGGAAGGGGTCATAAAACTCAACTTCGAATTCCTTCTATGAGCCACGGACAACTATCAATAGGATTGAAGCATGAGGTAAACCCACTCCCCCACTTCCAAAGTTTGTTCCTTTCATCTTAAATCTACATATGTTTTCGTTCTTTGTTGAGCTCTTTTAAGATTATGCTTTAGTAGTAGTTAAAGGATTTGGTCCCTATACTTCATATCTGCCTCCACTTTAATAATTTCAGGGACATAGGGTAATAGTTTTGGGGGTGGGTAGCCATAGAGGACCACGAATGGAGTAAGGTATGTAGAGGGATATTGAGTGGTATTATACCACCACTCTGCTAAGGGCACCCACTGAGCCCACGCTTTAGGTTTTATTACCCACAAAGCATCTGAGGTAATTCTCAAGGCATTTATTTACACCCTCTGTTGGTCATTCGTATGAGGGTGGTATGAGGTACTAAAGGCTAATTGTTTCCCTTGGGATCTAAATAAATCTTGCCAAATGGAGCTGGTAAAGGTACTCCCTTTGTGTGAAACAATGGATTGGGGCATGCCAAGAAGTTTTAGGATGTACTTAACAAATAGTTGGGCCTGTGTCTTGGTAGAGAACTAATGGGTCAAAGGGATAAAATGAGAGTATTTTGTGAGTCGATGAACCACCACCCACAAGCTTTCAAAGCCCTAAGAGAGAGGTAAGCCTTCAACAAAGTCCATAGTAATATGTGTTTAGGGGTGTGAGGGGATAGGGAGGGGCTACAGTAGGCCATTCGCTTCGATTGGTTTGTTTTGACTTCTTGGCAGACCTCACACTCCCTTGTTAATTTCTTTATGTCTGATTTGACCGCTGGCCAATAAAATTCCCTCATAACTAGATGCATGGTCCTGTCATACCCTAAATAATCCCCTGTAGGGCTGCTGTAAAGAATCTGCAGTAGCTTTTGTCTAGTCTCCCCATAATCAGCAACATATATTCTTTGTTTGTAATACAGGAGTCCCACTTGGTATATAGGTTGAGAGTATGAGGATCTTTAGTGAAACCCAACTTAATATCCTCCCACCAGTCAGTAGTGGGAATGGACAGAATTGAAATAATGACCTCCAATTAGGGTTTACTACCTTCATCCCTTCTAAACAATACATCTGCCACCTTATTATCCTACCCTTACTTGTATTAAAACCTGATATCATGCCCCAACAATTTGGAAATCTAATTTTCTTGCATTGGGGTTCCCACATTCTTTAAAAGGTATTTAAGGCTTTGGTGGTCACTTTTGATTGTAAAACACTGGCCAATTAGGTAAGGTCTTCATTTTTTATGGTAGCCACAAGAGCATACAACTCTTTCTCATATTAAACCATGCCAATACTCTACCCTTAAGAGCTTGATTGAAATATGCAATAAGCCTTTTCTTTTTTTCATAAGCACGACCCCTAATGCATTTTTAGAGGAATCACATTCTATCACAAGGGTACTAAAAAATAAGAGAAGGCTAGAACATGGGGTTTTAACAGTGTTGTCTTTAACCTTAGGAAGACTTCCTTAGCCTTAGGGAGTGTCATAAGGTACTTCAGCAGCCCTAGCTTAGAATGAGGTTGTACCCCTCAAGGGCTTCTTCTTAAACCCCCAAATGCTTCTCCTGGATCTTAGCTAGGCTGTAAGCAATGAGTAGGTTATTTGGGTTGCACATCCTCATTGGTAGCCAAATGTCATCCCTCAATCCACTTAAAAAATAGCTGACCTTTTAGGATACAAAAAAACCCCTAAGCCTATTAGAAGTGCCTCAAATTTAGACTTATACTCTTCCATTGTGCCATTTTTTCTAAGCCTAGTAAGGGCCTCCATATGGTCATCATAGGGGCTAGGACCAAACCTAGTCAAAATGGCCCTTGAAAAATCTTCCCAACTACCCAAGTTTCCAGTTTCCTCTAAATCTCAATACCAAATCAAGGGGTCTTCCCCACATAACTAGGGAATTCTATAGCACTTACCTAAAAAATGACTCCCCTTCTGACTCCAAGTGTTCCTCTCTGTGCATCTGAGAAGTAGTGAATTCTTCATGTGATGCATTTCGGTTCTTCTTCTACATTTCCAATGTCAAGGTGGCCAACTGTTGAATGACTGAATCAAAGTGGTGTTTCAAAGCAAGCATCTCGATTTCAATTGTCTTAAATCGAGAATTAGTGGATTTTTTTAGAGAAGCCAAGCCAACCTGCAGCTAATTCATTGTAGTTCATTCAACCATGAACTCTCTCCTTCGGGATCCAATCTCTTATACCAAGATTGTAAGACACAAATTGATACAAAAATTTTGATTGTAATCTCACTTCGAGGGTGAGCTCTTCCAAATATAGTAGAAAAAGAGAGAAATTAATAGGACTTCTGTAAAAATGTTGTTTAAGCTCGACAGTGGCTTCAGGTGACCACTAATAACTACCGGAGATTCCATACATGGACTCTCCCTATGTCCTAACCAATCAGAAACCAAAAGAAATAATGGAAAGCATATACCTTGACATGGGCCACTAGTGGGCCTAATGTTCCTAGATGTAACTGTGAAAATAACAAGACAACACAAAATAAGAAGCAATTGGGCTACAAGCCCTTAAGACTTAAACTCTAACAAGGTTCCTTCCATCCCAGTAGAATCAAATAAGTATGTGGGACCATCATTGGTGTAACGCCCGTCCTTGTGGTAGGACTTTTTATAAAATGTTTTTATAAAGGACAACGGGAATTACCGTTCGATTTAAAACCTTTTTACTTGCATACCCAGGGTGCAAGACTCTACATTTATAAAATAAAATGTGCTTTAAAATAAAAGAGGTTTACAGTGGAAAACATTAATTTTTACAATAAAAGGTCTTTCGTACAATTAAAACTCGTGTCTAGACTTCCGTGCTCTTCCCCATGGGCTTTGCCCATCCTGATCATGCAGTTCCTATGAGGGGGAGGGACATGCATAAAAACTAAAATGAGTCGATGACTCGTAAGCATTACTTCATACAGTTAAAATATAATAACATAGATTTTCATTCATGCATTCATCATACATACATACTATACATGCATGCTTACGTACATATGTGCATTTTTTTGAAAACGTCACTGGACGGGATTTTCCTTTTAAAAGGCTTTCTTTCGTAAAACATTTCTCCCGTCAGTGCCTTCATTTCTTCAAGAATACGTGCATTCGTGTATTCATGCATTCATACATTCATGCATACATACATTCTTTCTTATCACTTTCATAGGCCAGTACACACTGTTATGCCCTATGTGTTAGGGTTAGCGATCTTCCTCTGGACCCGGATCCCGTGGTGGCCACGGGTTAGGAATCTCTTTTCAGTCAGGGGACAGTACTGGGTGCACTACTAGTACTACTTACCCAGCATTGCAATCTGCCCATTCATTGGTACCCTTTCCATTCATTCATCTGGCCGTTACATGTTTTCATACATTTCATGCTTTCATGTCTTTCTTTGCTTTTCATTCATTCATTTATGTCAGCTTTCATTCAGTTCTTTCTTTCTTTTAACAGTCCTTTCAAGAGAAAACATTTCTTTTCATGAGAAAACATCGTTTGGGGCATATGCCCGAGAATCATCTTTCATTTTTCAGTTCATTTCAGCTCTATCCTTTATTTAACAGTTCATTCATGAAAACGTCATTTAAAGACATACGTGAGCTTAAACGTCGGCTTTCGTGGCATCCGCAAGCATCACCTTTAACGTCGTCTCTCATGGCATCCATGAGCATCACCTCATGGTGCACATGAAAGCGTCGGTTCGTAGGATCCGTAAAAGCTTCCGTTTTCATGCCTTCCATGCATTTTCATCAGTTCGTGGGTTTTCTTAGAAAATACATACAATAGGTACAGCGTATAGTCATCAATTCACATGCGTACAATTAATACTTTCTTTGCGTAAAAAGGGGTTGCCAAGGAGGGCCGTACATACGTATACATTTGAAAAATTAGCATTTTCTTTTGTAAAACGTCCTCATGTCTTGTCGTAAAGCATTGTGATTTCGCTTTCGTTTCTTTATATTTTAGAAGACTCTAGAAGAGTATAAATGTAACACTTACCTGGACTCCATGCTACTTGTATATCATGCAGTCCATTCATGTGTATGTCAGATGGTAACCTACATGCATACACAATCTTAACGTCATTCTCCATCTAATGCATAAGAAACTTAAACTAGAAATAGAGCTACACATCACTTGGAATACTCTCCTTCTATCCCGTACACTTACGTGCCCCTTACTATGTTAAAACCTTCGAGGACCACTTACGATCACCTCATCTTCCAACTCAAAGTCTTGTCTCAAGTGCTCATCTACTAAAGTGAACCCATGATTCACCTTAGGATTAAGACACTAAGACCTTCATCTTACTCTTTTAATTAAACTCATCTCGATGCATGACTCAGACCGACTAAGTCACGCATCCCAATCCTAGACAATACACCAATCACTGTCTCCATGCATCTATATCCCATACTAAATCCTCATTCCCATCCATACAAGTCACACGGCTCTAAGCCAACTCTGAGGCTTAAACACCACGTAACTATGCTTAGGACGGATTACCCATTACATATGGTGAATCCGTCCAGTACATGTGTCTCACCAGTTAACACATGTACCTAACGCCTTTATCATCTAAGATCAACATATAACACGTTAATCATCTGCTTGTGTAAACAAGCATCATACTCCGATACTAACCTTCTCTTAACCCGGCTAGCATGACTCTTCATGCTACCCGTCCTTTTTGACAGTTCATCCCAACACTTAACACGACAGGACTCCATTTACCACTACGCCTTATGTCACATCATATAGCTCGAGATTACACCCAAGCTACACCGTGACCTTGTCACGTCACTTGACAACCCACTATACCATTCTTACGCCAACTCTTAACTCATCACGAGTACGGTTCCTCACGTACTCCTGTCACATCATGATATCTCGTCACGTTCCTGCTACGACATTTCTATACTAACTCCTCACCCATCATAAGCACGACTACTAGTGGTTATGTCACTTCATGACATTCTCCAGTCATGCTTCCGCTGCGTACTCTTACACTTGTTCTTCTACTTCACGCATACTCCTAGCTATAAGTCCATCACGGTGACACTTGTCATCTCAGACTATAGGCTACGCCATAACAACTTCGAGACACTATTCCAAAGTTCCCGACACTAGTCACTATATTCTACGCTCATAAATCACACAACCATCCTTATCTATGAGACACACCACACGGAGCATCGCTGCCTCGTGGAGTACACTCCACTTATATTCCATTTTCACGCACTACGACCCATCACCATTTCGGCATAAGCGCCACATGGTGCATTGCTCCATTACACGGAGTACATGACCACAGCACCACTATGGCTTACTTGCCATATGGTGCATCATTCCACCACACGGAGTACACTCCACGTGTACTCCCTTCACACACACTATGCCACCTCACCACTATGGCATACTCGTCATATGGTGCATCATTCCACCATATAGAGTACACTTCACGTGTACTCCTTTTACACATATTACGCCACATCACCATTATGGCATACCTGCCATATGGTGCATCATTCCACCACATAGAGTACACTCCATGTGTACTCCCTTCACACATGCCATGCCACACAGAGTACACTTCTCATGTACTCTTCTCATTCCACAATACACCAGAATGGTATATTTTACATATACTCTCATTATCTCACTCTACGTATATTCACCTTATCCCACTCTATGGTACACACAGAGAGTACACTCAGCATGTACTATTCCTATTCTACCTACCACGTCACCAATACAGCACATACTCTACAACCACACTACACAACACAGTCCACAACACTTCACAGCACACTTCCCAACTGCGCCCAACATATCACAGCGCACTACACAGATAAGCCCAACACTTCACATACATAGCATATCACATCACCACACTACACAGATATGCCCAACACTTCACTACACAGAATGTCCCACACTTCACTACACAGAATGCCCAACACTTCATTACACAGAATATCCCAACACAGCGAACTCTACAATACTAACAGCACAGTCCACAACCTAATCAACTAATCATCATCTAATATAATTAACGAGGGATAGAGGGTTATACCATCGACGGGATAACCAGTTCGTTGCTCGCTGATCATCATGGTCGATGATGTCGGAATTGTTGTACGTTGCAGCTAACCCACGTACAGTGACTGTTTGGGCGTTTGGATAGCTAGGTGTGGTCTTGGAATGGCTCATGGTGGCCATGTGATGGTGGCAAGAAGCGTAACAAGGCGAATCTAGCCATATACAGTGGCGGTCAACCACGCCCAGTGGCTACCTTGCCATTGGAGGTGGCCAGAGGTGCGGGTCTAAGAGTAGGAAGGTCGGGTCATGGCCCTGGAGTGGTGGTGCCGAGGTGGCACTCGCCGGACACACAGCGGCTCGTGGAAGAGCTAAGGTCGTGGGTCTCCAATAGGGGAAATTGGAGGGGGGCTAGGCTTGTCATGGCTGGCCATGGAGGAGCTCAGGAGGTTGCGGTGGAGCTCTGGGGTGGCGCCACGGTGACTCACGGCGGCGGATCTGGCCGCACAGAGGAGGAGAAGTCATGGGAGAGTGAGAGTGAATGTGCGTGCATGGGTAGCAGATCGGGACTATGGGTGGTCGGGATATGTTGGTGGTGGCTGGAGGAGGCTGGAGATGGTGGTCATCAACCGTGGGTGGCTGTGTATAGTGGTGGAGGGAGGAGAACCCGTGCGTGAAGGAGGGAGAGAACTCATGCGATGGAGGGAGGCTATGGGCCTCGGGTCAGGTGGAGGAGGAAAGAGGAGGGAAGGGAGAGTTTATGGCAGTGCTTGGCAGCCTAGAGGACGTGTACGGCAGCGCAAGGAGGGGAAATGAGTTAAAAACCCATTTCGGCTACTTACCGTGAGGAGAGAGGAAGGGTTGCACGGTGGAGGCCAACTTCGATGGAGGAGGATGGCTGGTGGGAGGGGAAGCCGCTGTGGAGGTGGTGGTGCCAGAGGATCGCGCACGGTGGTGCAGTAAGCACTAAGCCTGTTCGGGCTATGCATGGCCAGCAGAGAGAGAGAGAGAAGGAGTGTGGGATAGAGAGATCGGGCTGGGGAGGCTCGCCTGAGGGAGGTGGTGCCAGTGGAGGCGGAGGTGAGGCTCACCGATGCACAGCTGCGCCGGGTTGGGCAGTGGAGCATCGGGCGAGATAAAGGAATAGAGTACTGCATACGCAAGCTGAGGGAGGGAGGAGGAGAGAGCTGGGGGGAAAGTGAGGGAGAAAGAGAGGGGGTTTGGGTATTTAATCGAGTCCCTTCGTCTGGGGATCCTCAAAATGATCTAACGATGAGAGATTAAAATACTGATTTGAAAATGCGTAAACATTAACTTAATTAAAAGCACTTAGAGGAATTAAGGTAGAATATTATTTAAACTAACTTTAGTTTATAAAATAATATTCTTTATCGTTAATAAAATGATGAAGTCTTATTTAATATATATAAAAGGATAAAACCATTTAATTAATTAAAACTTTCAACATAATTTAAATCTCATAATATTTTAAATAGTTGAAATCATTTTAATAATGATATTAAAATGATTTCTGACAATTATAATATTTTTGGAGCTCTTCAAGGATATTATAATTGTCGTATTAAAAATCAACTTAATTTAATAACACTGGAAATACTCCTTATAAATATTTCCAGTACATTTAAAACATTAGGCGTGCCTTAAAAGTCACATAATATCTTTTGAAACACGCCTTCGAGGTTCAGCACTCCTAACGAGTCTCGCAGTCGCTAGGTAGAAAGGGCAGACCATTTACATAATCTCTGCCCTCGGGATTTGCTTACATCATAAAGAGGGAACATACGTCAGAAAGAAAAAGCTTACGTAAGAAAGAAGGAGCAGGGTATTACAACTGGCCTATCCAACGTTGCCTTCATCTGACCCACGTGTGACAGAATAATTTGATTGCAATGTCTCTAAAAGAGTCGGTGTTCCAAAATTCTTCTCAACTTGTTTATCAATATTTCAAATAATGAATTACAAATATAAGTTTCAGAAGTAATTACTGCTCTTACAGAGCTGGTAGCCTTGAATGTATCGAGAAAAAATTTAATTGAATTAATCACTCCCAAGATTGGTCTCCTGAAAAATTTACAAATATAGATTTGGAGTCAAAAGAATATATTAGCTAGGCCACATCATCTTGGGTGGAGGTGTGGAAGCTCATCCTTCAAATATTTCTTCAATGGTTCATTGGCCGTTAGCAATTACACTCAAGTACTCAAGAGGCGTTTTGGGATTCACGGTGTATTACAAAATTTCATTAGAGGGTATGCATTAATCACTACCCCTTTGACAAAATTGTTGAAGAAAGACTCATTCCATTGAACTCTTGAAGCTACAAAAGGATTTAATGAGCTTAAAGAGGTTGTGACTCATCCACTAGTACTTAGGATATCAGAATTTTCCCAACCTTTTATTATTGAATGTGATTCTAGATGAATGGGCATTGGAACTGTGTTAATGCAAGCTGGTCAGCCAATAGCCTTCATGAGTAAGTCTCTCAAGAGGAAAGCATTGTTACTTTCGAGATATGAACAAGGGTTAGTAGCCTTGGTAATTATTGTGTAACGGTGGTGACCCTAATCAGCAAGCCTTGTAGTTTGGCTCGAAAAAGTGGATACCAAGTTGTTGGGGTACAATTTATTATTGATTACAAATAGGGCAAAAAAAAACAAGGCGGCTAAGGCTCCCTCTCAGCAATTTGAGCAATATGAATCGACTGAAGAGATGATAAAGTTGCTTCAGAAGTTGCGATAGGGGAAAGATGTTCCTTAAAGACATCCTATGTAGCAAGGGCTAATCCTTAATAAAGGCATAATTGTCCCTATCCCTACCTTTTCTTTAAGAAGTAGATTTTGCAGTATATTTGTACTAATACACAATCTAGCCATTCTAGGTACCATAAGACAGTTCAATGGGCAAAAAGTGACTTTTATTGGGTAATATAAGGAAGGACATTAAGAGAATGGTTCATGAATGTGATGTTTGCTAAACTAATAAGACTAAAACTTTGCCTCCATCCAGGTTACTACAGCCCTTAGACATTCCCACTTGTTATTGGACTGATATTACCATTGGTTTTAGTGAGAGGGTGCCTCTATTATATGGCTTCAGTGGAACAATATGCTAATTAATTTCCTTGCTATCTCCCATCCTTATACTACTCAAAAGGAGGCTTGATTTTTCTTCTTAGAGATCTTTAAATTATGAGTAAACTATAGTCTCAAACCGAGATCCTTTCTTCTCAATTCTTTTTGGCAAGCCTTGTTCCAGTTGCAAGGGACTACTCTTGCTTATAGCTCTACTTGCCATCCATGTTGAATGGTCAAATAGAAATTGTTTACAAGTGGTTGGAGGGATATCTACATTGCTATACTGGTGCTAATCCTAAGTAATGGAGCCAGTGGCTTCCTATGGCTGAGTGGTGGCATAATATTACCTATTATTCTTCTACAAAGATGACTCCTTTTAAAGCCCTCTATGGGTATCCCCACCCAAGTTGTTGTCTTATATTTCCGGCATTAGTGCTAGTGAGAGTGTTGATCAATGCTTAAGGACTAGAGAATAAACCAAGGCCCTTGTAAAGCAAAACATACAAGCAGCATAACATCATATGAAACATTTTGCTAACAGGCATTTTGGTAGTGGACACTGCGTCTATTTGCAGTTGCATCCATATAGATAGACATCTATAGCCATGCGCCATTATTTGAAGCTTTTAATTTCCATGGTATTTTAGGCATTTTCAAGTTGTAGAGAAATTAGGCACTTTTGCTTATTAATTGAATCTCCCCTCACTCCAAAATCCATTTTGTCTTTCATGTAACCTGCTTAAAGAGGAAACTTAGATAGCATATACATTCCAATCAAGAAGCTATTGTAGCAAGATGCCTGAAACAGCAAGGCCATGAGCTACCATTGAAGTCCTAGTGAAGTGGGTTGGTGGCTCCCCCAATGACAACATGTGGGAGAATCTTTGGAAGTTGCATTGTTTTATGCACACGTTGTGGACAAGGTCCTCTGATGAAAGGGGGAATTGTTATTGGTGCACATACATGTAGAAGGAAGAAGCTGAGCCAAGTGTTGACAGGTGAGGCCAAGTGTTAAGTAAATGTCTCTCACCTGGTCATAATTAAACAATGTGTTTCGCAAGTGCAAGCTGCAATGCTAGCAGGATGAATATATGAAGAAGCACGTGTTGAGTAGTTTAGTTAGTTACAAGATTGTATAAAACATAGATGACTATATAGGGGAGTCTCATTCATTGAATTGGCTTGTATCTGTAAAGACTAAGGAGGTTATTGGATCCCTCGAACTATCCATATCAATATAAGGATTTTCCCTCAGTTTCTCTCATTTCATCATCAATTGCATAAGATCATCTGGTTAACTAACAGTTAGTAATTTTTCACTACAAGGAATTTGCCTTCTTGCGAGGAGCAAGCTCAGCGCAATTCCTCTGGTTTCTAGCAGCAATCGAGTACCAGCTGCGATATTCATCCATCGCTAATTGGTCAGAAGTAAAACGTTTGGTCAAACCAATTTCAGTGATAACTGCAAAGGGGCCGCAATTGCTGCAGATGTTGCCATCGATCTGTCCCGCAGCAAAAGTCGATGAATGGGTAGGGTTTGAAGGGAAATTACGACTAGGACGTCATCGAGAATTCACGAAATTTATTGCGAAATATAGGGCACCGCAAATGCAAGATTCGATGACTTTGGTTCACCACAATTGCAAAATATGTTACTGCCGACATATCCCGAAGCAATATGTCAATGCCTAATTTGGGACTGAAGGGCTATTATGGTGAATGTTGGGGTGCCGCCATCATCAACCTACAGCGATACTTAGGGCACCGCAAAAGCCATCTCTTGCTGCATGTTTGGGGCATGCTGGAAATAAAACCCATAGTTTACGGCCAGATATTTCTTACGCCGGAATTCGTAAGGATTGGTTGCAGGGAGGGTTGAATCGCGCAAGAAATAAATTGTTTACAGCCATTCAAATTCTAGCCATTACAACTTGTGGATATTTGCTCTACAAGAAATAGATCCAGCAAACTCAGCAAATCAATGGGTTTACTAGGTGGCAGAAATAGATCCATGGATTTATTTCTAGTTTTATCAAAAGCATATATAGCTAATCGTTATTATGGCTGGAAATGATGAATCCAGGTAATTGATCCTCAACCTCAACACATTTCCGCCAATCATAGAATTATTATTGGAAATATTGAAGTACTGCAAATTAATCCTCTGTATGTATCAATTGAACAAAATCTTGTGAACAAATTTCATTATTTCTCAAATTGCAATTTAATTATTCATTGATCAGATTCCTCAACATCTAATTGGTACTCTATCAAGCTTGTATTTGAGGCCTTTTAATTTATTGTAGATTTTAATATAGCAGATAGACATCCATATATAAATAAAAGCTTGAGTGTCAAGCTTGAATACAATCTTAAATAAAACACCATATATTTTACTTACATTTTCATGTACATTGTCATCCAGTTTTCATACAAGCTTGAATGAACATCACATTTACTTTTACATCATACATTATAGCAGGTAGAAAGACTTAATGTCATGCAAAATCAAGTCTTTTAATCACCAAAGGATTTAAACATAGCCTTATCACTCCTCTATCCCTTTATACAGCTAGGCTTCAACAAATATATGCCACTCTTTTGTTTTGGGGTGTAATAATTTCCATTCATGTATAAATTTTGTTTGTAATCTGCTGTAACCCTTTAATTAATTATGTGGATAATTAATACTCCATCTAAGATTTTAGAAAAATAAATTTTGTTTGGAAAGCTTTTAGTAAGGTAATTTCATAACCCCATAGAGCTAGCAGGAGGCAGCATTTCTGTGACTAATATTGTTTACAATTTAAATGTATTTTTAATCATGAATTCCTTTGATCATTATAGTCTGTTGAGACCTTTCACCATACTAACTAGTAAGTGATAACTCAGGGATTATTGGTGAGAATGAGAGCATATTCTACTTTAAAAATGAAAATATCATATATATATATATATATATATTTTATGTAAAAAGAATAAAAAAATATCAGTACCATATCTTGCACCTCCAACATATATACCATGCATGCAAGCATGTTAAGAATTTACCGAGCATACCCTAACATATTAAAATGCAAGGAGTTTATGGATTTTTATCATAAGAACAGTACTGATAAAAGGATAGGTTTTTCACTGAAAAGGAAAGAAAAATGTATAAAAGAAAGGAACTCTTTAACTGCATGAACAAAAAATCTTAGAGTTGACATAAACTTGTTTAAAATGGAACGATGAAAGAAGGAAGCATGGGACAATGTAGCATGTTTGAATCAAGTTAATAACATAATGTTAATCAACTATTCATCCACTAACTAGGGAGGGGTAATTCTAAGGGGTTTTGATTCGAAACATGGAACAATGTAGCATGTTTTCCACTTAACAAAACATGCAATTCATGTGATTTCAACAATCAACGATTCCTGGCCAGATTAATTGCACAAGTTTTTCAACAAAACTAAAGGTCATGTATATAATACTTATCAACACAGAAAGTCATTTACACAACCCAATTTCTTTGAGCCTAGTCAATATTAAAGGCATCCAACATAATAATGCCAAACCATATCTGGGTTGATCCAACCCATATTAACAAAAATCTGATAAAATTTCATACATGAACTCTAAGATGTATATCACCCAAAAAAACATTTGCCAAACCTCCAAAAACTCAAAATTAATTATAAATCAGCATCTAAAAACTTATCAAAACCAATCCTTCAGCATCAAAGAATTCAGAATGTAGATAAAGCATGCACTGTAATTTTACATTATTTACTGCAATTGAACAAAAAACCCTAGCTAAATACAAATACCCAAAACAAAGAGAGAGAGACACGGATTGAGGGAGAGAAGTTCCACACAGATTGAAAGGAGTTGGAGCTAACTTGCTGAAATAGGGACCGTGTGGAGGAGGTGGTGTGCTATGGTGGGGTAGGATGGGGTAGCCTTAATCGTGGAGGAAGAGATCAGAGGTACTGAGTGAAAGTTATCGAGAGAGAGAGAGAGAGAGAGATATAAGAACAGTGAAAGATCGAGAGACAGAGAGACAGAGGAGACTTACTGGCCAGGCGAGGAGGCATGGAGTGACAGCGTGCAGGAGGTGGACGGTTATTTAGATGTTATCGACTATTGTGGCGATAATAATGTTGTTGCAACAGGTCAATAACATGTGATCTCAGTACTGTTCACAATAACATCTATTGCGACGACATTATGTCGCTGCAATAGGTACTTTTTTAGGGCAAATTTAGAAGTCGCCACGTTAAAAATGCGGCTACAGTGATTAGTCTCTGTTACATCCAAAAACCGCTCGCAACAATTTTCTTTGGCAGCAAAAACTTGATTTTCTTGTAGTGTGTATCGTTGTATAAAGTGAAGAACTCAAATTAATTAGGTCAATTTTTGTACATGTTCTACATCAAGCTGGGGATGTTAATCACCAAAGTCCACAAGGAATATGTTCTATTCCTACGAGACCAATCACCCCAAAAGGTGCAATTTTAGCTGCAAATGATCAATTGCATCTACTTTAGCCTGCCCCTAAGTCGCAACATTGCACTGTCTTAATTGAGGAATTTCAGCAAGAAACCAAAATGAGCCACAAACACCACATTATTTGCGTAGACACATTTCACCGCAATATGTGTGACTCCCAGCCGCAAAATATGGCAACCATTTAGGGCCTCGCCGCAAATTGTTAATCTTTGCGGCTGTTTTGTCCCACCGCAAATTATATTTAGATTTTTGTATTGTATTCCCGGCATATTCTTTGGTCACAAATATATTATTTGCTGCGATATAATTCGCCGGTCATATCCCTTAGCCGCAATAGGTTTTGGATGGGAAAAACAAGTGGTCTAGATGCAAAAAGTTATTAGGCACAATTGTTGTCACCACAATTAAGCAAAATAATGTCGCCAAACTTATTCTAGCGATCGTTATAATTGCCGGAAAGGAATTTTATTTTGACGATTGTTAATGCCGAAAAAGGTATAACGACCAACAACGTAAATTAGTCGTTTCCGGCGACTTATCTCACCTTAAAATGTTTTGACATTTTGTTTTATTTTATTTTTTAAATTGCACAAAGTGTAGCCAATATAGGGAATTTGCAATAGTGAAAATGTATTTTCTACCGACACTAGTGCTTAGCATTATCTGTCAATTTATTGTTATCCAATTATGCTAAGAAGGTTTAATTAATTCATCCATCATATTTGCAGCTTAAAAAAAATGACTTAGCTAAAAAGAAGGGGCTAACATTATCCATTCATGAAGAACATGCACGGACAAGCGCATGCGGCCCAATTAATCATACAACCTAATTTGTTGTCGTTCCCAATTAGGACCTGAATTTTTCTGGTTATACGTTTGGTAAAATCTCAAGCTTTGTTGGTGTGTTGCTCTTTAAATATTCTTGTGGAAATAAAAGTAAGATGTCAAGAGTTACTATCCTTATTTCAAGAGTTCGAACACAAAAGCACGTAATATGAATTTTTCAATTGTTTTATTGTGAGATTTATACCTTGGGGATTAAGGTGTTGAGGGTCACATTAAGGCTGTTTAAATAGTAAGATGAGATGAGATGGTTTTAGATGAAAATTAACAGTTAAATAAAATATTGTTAGAATATTATTTTTTAATATTATTTTTTTTTTAGATTTGAAAAAATTGAATTATTTATTATATTTTGTATGGAAATTTAAAAAAGTTATAATAATGAGATTGAAACCATCCCTGTATCCAAACAGGGCCTAAAAGTCACTTAATATTTCTGATTTTTTTTTATATATATAAAACTGGAACATTCATTAATTTCAATTAGAATCCTTACAAATAGAATTCTTATCAAGCCAAATAGCTTGACTTTCAAAAGAATGACAATAGTCCCACCACATCACAATGTCATCAACTTCCCAAGCATGTCATCCCAACCGATGAGCAGCCATGTTGCCCAACCAATGAACATGAACTACTTTAGCCTCTTGAAAACCCCACATGAGTCTACAAATATCTTGCAGAATAAAATCAAAATCTATTAGGAACTCAGATATACCATTCAAAGCATCAATAAGTATCAAACAATCATATTCTAACAATACTTTTGGAACACCCCATTGAGCACATAGTTGTAAACCCCTTAACAAAGCAGTAGCTTCAATAAATTCTGCAGAAGAGACTTCCCTTTCAGCTTTACTACAAGCCACTACTACATCACCATTATGATCTCTAAGAATTACCCCCACCCTAGCAGAATTTTGATCACTAAAAATAGACCCATCAACATTCAACTTCAAAAAGCTAAGAGGAGGGGGATGCCAAGTCACAACTCTATTGATTTTCTTATTAGAAACATCAAAAACTTGCAATTGCTTATATTCACGCTAAATTTTGCTTATATTCACGCTAAATACTCGAAGCATTATTTACTACTTCATTAAGTTGCATAGACACCTTCTCGTAAAGAAACTTATTTCTTCTATACCAAATTCCCCAAGCAATGACAATAAATCTAGCCAATAACTCATTTGCCCCTCAATCCCAAGCAAGGTTTGCCAAATCCCAAAAAGAAATATTAGGATCCACAATACCCAACTGAGAACAAAAATCTAGCCATATCTTCCTCACATCTGAGCAAAAAGACAAAGCATGAGCAACATCTTCACTAACTTGATCACAAAACACACACTGGTCAGCCTCCAAGACATGCTTTTTCTTCAGATTCTGAAAAGTTGGCAGCAGCTCTTGACATGCCTTCCATGCAAATATTTTCATTTTTTTCGGTAGCTTCAAACTCCACAAACATTTCCAAAAACCTTGATGACTTCTTTCCCTTGAATTTTGACCACTTGACTGGGATTGACTCTGTTGTAGCACTCTATAAGCACTCTTTATAGATTAAATTCCATTCTTCTCGTGAACCCAAAACAAAGAATCATCTGAGCTTATTGAAACATTCATCTTTACAATTTGTTGAACCACATTTGGATTGAATAGAGCTCTTAAGGTGTGAACCTTCCACCAACCTGTATTTTCATCAATTAGGGAGTGTACTCTTAAATGGCCATCACACTCAGCTTCATCTTGATAGATAGTATGCATATTACAATCTTGAATCCATGGGTCTTTGAAGACTAACAGATTTTCCATTGCCCAAACGCCATCTACACCCTCTTGCCAAACATTTGACAGCTTCCTGAATTCCTTTCCACGCATAGGATGAATTAAGACCAACTTTTGCCTCAAATAAACTTGTATTTGGGAAATACAGTGCCTTATAAATTCTGTAGAGAAGAGAGCCCTCATTTGATATCAGCTTCCATCCTTGTTTGACTAAAAGTGCCAAATTAAACAGCCTTTTTAGCCAAATTAAATAGCCTTAAATCTTTAAAAACCCATACCTCCTCTAAACTTTGAATTATAAAGTTTCTCCCAACTAACCTAGTGTATTTTTTTCCCCTGAGGCAGACTTCCACACCAGAATTTAGCTATCATCATGTCTAACTCGTGACACAAGGATTTAGGGAAGTAAAAACAACTCATAGCATATGTTGGAATGGACATTACTACAACCTTAATAAGAACCTCTAACAGCTTTCCTTTCCGAACTTATAATTTCTTTCACAATCTCTTTTTAATACCCGAAAATGCTTGTTTTTTTTTATTTCCCAACGATAGGTGGAATGCCCAAATACTTCTCATACTGTTGAGTGTAGCTGGCCCCCCCCCCCCCCCCCCCCCCCCCCCCCCCAAAAAAAAAAAAAAAGTTGCATAATCTCAACTTTCAAGTTCTCATTCACATTTCCACTAAAGACTAGGGAAGTTTTGTCTTTGTTAATACATTGCCTCAATGCTCTCTCATACTTGTTCAACAAAGAGTGGATCTTTACATTTGTAGATACGTCGGCTTTACAAAATATGATGTTATCATCCACAAACAACAAATGATTAACTCTAGGGGCTCCTCTATTAATTCTAACACCTTCAACCACCTCCCTTCCAACAGTTCGCTTTAAGAGGAAAGTAAGACCTTCAGTACACAATAGAAACAAATAAGGAAATAATAGATCTCCTTGTCTTATCCCTCTACTTGAGATTATATTAACCATTGGACTCCCATTTACAAGAATTGAAAAAGAGATTGTTCTCACACACTTCATCACTATACCGACGAGTCCACTATCAAAACCAAGTGCCTCCATCATTTTTTTCAAAAACACTCATTCCACCCTATCATCTGCCTTACTCATTTCAAGTTTAAGGGACATAAAACCCCTTTTTCCAATTCTCTAATATCTCAAAAAATGTAACAACTCATAGGCTATTAAAACATTATCAGAGATCTATCTATCGGGAACAAACGCACATTGAGAATCAAAATCACTTCAGGCAGTACTTTTTTTAGTCTATTTGCAATGACTTTTCATAAAAGCTTATAAAGAACATTACAAAGACTAATAGGTCAAAAATCAGCTACTTTAGAGGGAGAGGCTTTCTTAGGAATTACAGTGATGAAAGTGTGAGTTAATTTCCTAGGAAACTCTCCAGTATTCAAAGCTAAAAGCACTGAGGCAGTAATTGATTTACCTATTACAGGCCAATACTTCTGGAAGAAGAGTGGTGACATCCCATCTGGTCCAGGAGCTTTCGAATAATGCATTTGTTTGAGTGCGCCTTCCACTTCCTCAGCCATATAGGGTTTCAACAAGTCTGCATTCATCTCAGTAGTGACTTTTGCCTCGACACCAGATACAACCCCCCCCCCAATTCCACCTGTTCTGCAGCTGAGAATAAATTACTAAAATAATCAGTGATTAGTCTATCCACCTGATCTCCTTTAATCCAATTTCCCGGCTCATCTTGCAACTGCACATTACTATTCCTCCTTCGACGACTAGAGGCTTTAGAGTGAAAAAAAACCTTGAATTACTGTCACCCTCTCTAAGCCACATCACCCGAGATCTTTGCTTCCACATTAAATCTCTCTCAAGCCACTTTTGAACCTCTTCCCTAGTTTCACTATGCTCATGCAGTAAAAACGTACTCGGGTCACTTTCTTGCAACAACTTCATTCTCATCTTTGCATTTATCAATTCCTTCTGAACATGTCCAAAAGAACTCTTATTCCACTTCCTCAATTCCACTGCAAAGGTTGAAATACCCTCCATAACACGACACAAAGAAGTAGAACTATCCACTGCTGCCAAGCCTTCGCAATAATGGATGAACACTCTTTTTCCCCCACCCACATGGCTTCAACCTAAATATTCTTCTACCCTTTCTTCTAGCAAAAGCCCCCTCTGTATCTAACCACAAAGGGATGTGATCAGAATAAGCTTCCACTCCATGCTAAACCTTCAGATGTGGATACAACTCACACCACAAAGAGTTAGCTAGAATCTGTCCAAACGCTCGCAAATCAATCCATTCCCTTCCCTCCTATTACTCCAAGTATAAGAGGGCCCACAAATTCCAGATCTCTAAGCTCACAAACGGCTAACACCTCCCTAAACTCCCTCAACTGATTTTCACTCCTCAAATTCCCTCCATTCTTCTCAGAGTTCGTAAGAATTTTATTGAAATACCCAAAAACCAACCATGGTAAATTAACCCCACGGCCTAAAAGCTTTAACAAACTCCACACTTCAAACCGCAAACTGCAATCGGGATGCCCATACACCCCTGTTAAAAACCATTTTCCTCCATCATCGTTCGTAACAACAGCAAGTATATGGTTGTTGGTGAAATTAACAATGGACACATTAATGTCATCATTCCACAGCAAAGCAAGACCACCACTATGCCCCACACTATAATCACCAAAACAATTACAGAGACCAAATTTAAACTTACAGTAATCCATTTGCCGAGACTTCATTCTTGTTTCTTGCAGAAAAAGAACATTGGGACCTTCCTTCGTAATCAAATCACAAAGAGTACAAATACTCCGTGGGTTCCCAAGCCCACGGAGATTCCAGCTTAAGAGCTTCATTGGACCCGGCAGGGCTGTTCAACAGCAGCCGCCGATCTCTCTAGAACCAGTTCTGTCGAAATAGAGCCGCAAGCCGTTTACTCCGTATAGTGTCTTCCTCCAACAGCACATAGCCCTTTCTCTTCTTGCCATGATTGCCTTAGTCAATGTGCCATTCGGACCCAAGTGTTTTGCCTTTCCCTAATCAGAGCCAATAGTCGAATTTGAACCCTAGGTTCTGGTAATCGCCCCCGAGCACGACGTGTTTTCCTCTGAGACCTAAGTTGTAATGGACAAGGTAAGTTTGGCTTCAAAACCACACGATTTGGGCCGAAACCAAAGCCCAAGCCCAGATATGACTCATCTAAAATAACTACTTCAATAAGCCCATCATCCTCCTTTTTCTCCATAAACGAAACTTTTACCCCGTCTTCATTCAACTGCTTCTCCAGCACATCAACCACTATTCCTGAAACAGTGGGAGAAACAATTTCACCCAAAGGTGTCAATCCCGCATTTGGCTCCGGCTCGTTAGGTACCAAACAACAGTCTCCCACGTTCCCACATAGGTTAGATGTAACTGTTTCCAACACAATCGGGCCCTTATCACTGCTAACCTTGCTACTGGTCAGAGTAGCAGCCCCCATTACCACAATCGTCGTCCTTGGTTCTGTAATTTTTAGAAAACGAGCATCACGCCTCCCTCCCTGTCGCGGATTTGAAAACCCAACTTTCAACCATTGGCCATAAGGAAGTTTCTCATGGTCCAAACTGGTAGTGTCCACAGCAGTGCACTCCTTCAGTGTATGTCTGACTCCTCCACAATAAAAACATAAGTCAAGTAATCGCTCGTAAGAGAAACGAACCCAACGCGACTTTCCTTCCCCAATAGCCATATGCTTCCGATGTAACAAAGGCTTCGAAATATCAAGAATTACACGAACCCTCATATACCACCCCCACTCCATCTCACCCTTATCTAAATCAGCTTCCAAAACCTCTCCCAAAGCACTCCCAATCAGATGCCCCTCATACCTATTACGAGCCATTAACGGTAAATCATATATTCGGACCCAAAAAAGAGCATGAACCAACTCCAACTTGCTGATCTGTAACAGACCATCAAACTCCTTCAAGAGAACCAAATGTTTATCAAAAGTCCAAGGACCCTCCCTCAGAACCTTTGCCTTATGTCGTGCATCTTCAAACTCAACAAGCGTAAACTCAGCATTGAGATCACGAAATCTCACAGTCCTCCCTAGCCTCCAAACTTTCCTCATAGTCTATTTAAATGCTTCATGATTATAATGCTTTCTAATTAAAAGCTTCATAATCAAACAGGTCTCCCCCCGTTCTAGCACTTCGTCCAGTCTGCTAGTCTCCACCAAAATCTCTTCATTTTCCTGCTCAGTCAAAGACAAACTTGCATAGAGTTCATCTAGATTCTCCGCCATCCCTTTGAGCTCGTACCGGAGACAAGAGAAAAAACCTCTACCCTACGAGAGGATAATTAGTTGTTTTTAATATTTCTGATTTAGTTCAAGGGTTAATATACAATATTTTGCAACTTCCTTCTGCGTCATTACGTTTCTTAATTCGTATCAAATATTTCTGGAAATCTTTTAGATCTCAATGCCTTGTGTGAATTGAACTTATTGGAGCCAAACTTTAAAATATCCGCCTAATTTTATGGCCATGATTAATGATCTCAAGGAACTAATTTCCTGTTGTGTTGGTGGGTGGATTCAACTCAACGTGAATACTCATATATATATATATATATACAAATCAGCCGTCGGTTCCAACCTCAAATTGACCTGCATCCTCTATTGGTCATTTGGCTCCAATTGAATTTGGCCGGAAAAACATGTCAGAACCATGTGAATGGACCTGGGAGGAGAATAAAGTTTTCGAGAACTCTCTTGCAATGTACTCGGAGTACCCTGGGAAGGAAGAACTATGGGAAAAATTTTCTTTATTGATTCCTATCAAAACTCCCACTCAAGTAAGCTTGCACTTCAAACATCTTGTTGAGGACATAGAGTTAATCGAATCTGGCGGCCTCCCGCCACTTCGATATTATACGAATGAGCATGCAGAAAAGAAAGAACAGAAGATGGATGAAGATGAGGAAGATGGCAATAATCACATGAGATCTTGAAGAGGAAGCGAAATCTTCTACAAGTACGTACAGTTGAGTGATAGATTTATGTTCATGCAGAGACAAGTTACAACAAATGCTCATTACATGAAAATTGTTTATTTGCAGTCAGTTATTTTTAACGAAATTATTATTTTCAGTTAAAATGAGTCTGTTTTTATTGTAAGTAGTCTTTTTCATTCAAAAAAATGTCACAAATGCCCGTTTTTCTACAAATTAACGAGCTTATATATATAGTTGCTGGTTGATATTGCACATGAGAATGTAACTTGTTTTCTTGTTTTCCTAGCGGTTGGACATAAGAATTAAGTACTACTACAAATTAACAATGCTTCAATTGAATGCAAAATAATATATGTGTAATTAAGTTAACATGCTTTAATTAAGTCATTATATAATAAAAAAAAATTTAAGGGAACGTCAATGTTAGTACCCATTATCTTGGAAATTGGCAGTACCGTAGTCGTATCTAGCACAAAAGCAACTCGAGCGCCATAGCTTGTAGGATTTTTAACTCTGTAAATTAAATTCATTAACCTTATATAACTTTTATTGGCTGAAAAACAAGTGGATAAAATCAAAAGAAAAATACAACGACAAAACTAAAAGACCATTATGTGGTCAATTTAGGATGGTGTGGATGGGAAAGAGAGACTATTGAGGTGGATGAAGAGGAACAAAACTCTTTTAAAGCGGTAATGCTTCTGTTATTAGATATTGTAATAAATAGAAATGTGCCTTAATTTGATTAAGGAGATGTGATGCAAACCCAAATTGATATCGGGTATCTAGGTCCAGATTCTACATTGATTGCATTGAAATACTACCTTAAAAAGATGAATTTATACAAATATGGAAGGAAAAGTTTAATATCTTCCTAATTGGATTATAGGCAATATTAGTTATTTTCTCTCAAATCATATATTTATGCTCATTCTTGCTTTATTAGTAAATATTTGGTTTCAAGTTTGGAAGTGATTATGATTTTTATTTTGACCAAATTTTTTATAGGATTCTTTTTTCTTTATGTATTAATTTCTCATACAAGAATTTAGATTATTTTTGGAAAAATTTTCATAATTTTGAATTTTGCAGTTATTTAAGTCTGGCTTATGGGCTTCATAAAATAATTTTAAATTTTACTATTAATCAATATTATTCAAAGTTTTCTCTGTGTTTCGAGCAAATCACTTGTCTTCTCTATATTAATCATCTGTTGAAACTAAACGTCAGAATTAATCTAAATTATGTCTGACATCATGGGGATCTAGAGATACCAACTAACGCCGAACCAGAATAGGAGGTTATTCTAATGGCTAGTTAAACAACGGAAGCTAGAGATTGAGATTGAGAAAAATCGCAAACAGAGAGAATTAAACTCTGAGATTAAGGTTTTAATATAAAATAAATCAATCATCCTCTCTAAAATCTAGGTCTCCACCTCGCTCCTCCCTACAACAATACTCCTGAAAAGGAGCACGATTGTGATACGGGCCGGTTCTCAAAATTGGATTCAGACTCTTGATCATAAGTCTGACCCTCTAGGTTTTGTGCCTCTAGACGCTAGGATAATTCTACTATTTGCCTTTGCAAATATGCAATCATCGCGTCATGTACGTTACAATCACGAGGAGAGACTCATTCGAAACCTATTAACGTCAACCACGACTTCTACCACCAGCTATGAAAACTGATGATAATTCACCTCAGGAAAATGCTAAAGCTCTGATGCAAACTAATGCCAAACAGAATTTAGATCAACTCTAACGGCTAGTTTCAATAGATGATTTAACACAGAAAAGACACAATTTGCCCAAAACACAAAGAAAACTCTAAATAATATTGATTAATAATAAAATTCGAAATTATCTTATGAAGCCCACAAGCCGAGCTTAAATAACTGTAAAATTCGAAATTATGAAGAATTGTATGAGAAATTAATACATAAATATAACCATCTGACCAAATGGGTTTCCTATTTACCAGCTAAGGACATTAGAAAGCCTACCCCAGAAGCAGACTACAGCATAATTTCAATGTGATGTGCGCACTCACTCCCTCCCCAGAATGTTCAACCATCTTCCACCTCCGTCAACTTCTACTCCCACCTCGCACTTCTTGAAACCACCAATCTGCTCCCTCACCTTAGACCTTACAAAGTTACAAACCCACCAAAACTCTCACAAAGTGCAACCACTTTGTGTGAACAAGGCAGTCTCAATCAGTTTGTTATTTCCTGCTAGTCTGACGGTTATATTAAGCCCTGTTTAGATGGTAAAATGAGATAAAATGAGATAAAAATTTAAAGTTGAATAAAATATTATTATAATATTATTTTTTAATATTATTATTATTTTAATATTTAAAAAAGTTTAATTATTTATTCTATTTTGTATGAAAATTTAAAAAAACTGTAATAATAAGATGAGATGAGATGAAACCGTTTTTGTATCCAAACTGGGCCTAAAGCTATCACGAAGTGACAGTAATCATGTTTCATCATCAAAAAAAGTGTTCAGCATATATTATTCAGAATACCACATTCAAGATCATAAACAGTATTATTTGAGCCAATTAATAGCACCAAAACTACCAAGGAACAATTTAAAGTGTTTTTTCTTTCCTTTTCTCGTTTTTTTATTTTATTTTTATACTGAGAATTTAATCTGTTAGACCACAAAAATTGTCATCTCATTGCAGGTAAGATTCCAGTCTTTTCTGAGGTTTAACAGGTAAAACAGTAGTGGCAGACAACTGGTTTGACAGTAGGTAATCAACGACCACTTCCTTGCCTACTTCTCATCTCCGGGTCCCTGAAGTCAAATATATCCAAAGGTAAGATGGATCCAAAATTCAGGAGAAAGAATTAAGATACATATATAATGAGTCAGACCTCTGAATGTGATCAAGAATGAGAAGTCTTGGTCCAGGAGGGATTTTTGCATCTCTAAGAGCACTGAAACACATCACGGCCATTACAGCATAAATTTAGGGCTAAGACATCTTTGAGAGATAGACAGAAAGAGAGCTTAAGAAGATGCAAATCCAATTACCTGTCAGTGAGCAGAGGTAATGTGCTATCCGTTAACAAGCCTTTCTTGAAATTCTTCTCGAAATTCTGGAGGCCAAGGTTATACAACATGGATCTTGTTTTAGTATAGAAGACATCTTCAACTGGAGGTTTAGAGAACTTTTCCCCTAGCTGCATAACCACATGGATAAGTGCTCAGCATAATAAGTGTGTGCCAATAGAACACTACATGTTACCATCTCACCACATGGATAAGTACTCAGCATAATAAGTGTGTGCCAATAGAACACTACATGTTACCATCTCATACCACAAAGGGAAAATCTAACGTGTCTTCTTTTTTTTTTTTTTTTTTTCCTAACGTGTCACTACCCCCATTGTCACCCATTATAAATTAACTTGTGAGACTGTATTGATTCAAACCACTCACATCCATCCACTTTGAGAGTATTCTCAAGTTCTCAACATTGATGTAGGGGAATGGTAGTTATCTTTAGCTTTTTCAAATGAAAACTAAGGCCATAGATAGCAGAAAAATATTTAAATACATTTTATGAATGAAGATGGCCATATTTTCATACTTTCGATTTTTTATCACTCTCGGAAGCAGTCAATACATGCCAGACGTCTAGAAATGCTAGACTTAAATCAGGGAACGCCATGGAAGTTCATTGATGAATGACAAGCACAACTTGTTGATGAGATGTGTTTGACGATTCTACAATATTCATCGGTTTCGCAGTTATTGATGGTTAAGGACTAGAATATAAGCACACTGTTGAGTTTCAGCCACTTTTGAAATGATAATTTCCTTCCTCTAATTGCTCACCTTGAAAATTCCACCTTGGACAAGAGCAAAAAAGAGGCCAGAAGTGATTGCATTTGCTGCTTGATTTGGGGCACCCGCACCCATGCCACTCACCAATGTAAACATAGCTCCAGAACCAAAAGCTGCCACCATGCTGCAATGATAAACTCCACTAATAAGAAAGTACATGGAATAAAATTAAGGATAACACGCAACTAAAACACAATGTTGATCTATGACCCCGTATTAAACGGAAACTAAGCCTATGTCAAATCTATGGCCCCCAAATGACAATAGAGCACTCTCCACATGAAGTAAGCGAGCCATTCCCAGTGCCTCTTGTCAATACATCAGATTTTCAATGGAAATATTTATTTATATCACCATCCAAGGTCGTCTTCAGATATACATTCAAGAGATTCTCATATCAATTTTCAAAAAAGTAGGCTCCTCAAGTTCCCTCAGATTCATAAAACAGGAAGATCACATCTAGATTCAAAATAAAATGAAATATGAAGTTACAGTACATGTTAAATTGATGTCCGTTATAGTTGTTTATATAAAGCCACAGTGCAGATTTGCTGCCGGATATGCATCAAACTACCAAGTGCATCCCATCATCATTTATTCTCACTGTTAAAATCTAATAGCACAATAGATGTTGTAAAAGTTGGTTTTCATGATTGCATCCTTATCAGAATTGGAAAAAAAAAATTAATAAAATCTGTTTGGGAAATATGTGCTTCATGAAATTACATGCAAAATGAATGGACCGACAATATCACATTGCACACTAGGATGATGTAAAATCACTAACAGATCAAGAATAAAACTTCTGGTTCCACCCATGATGCTTTCACTTTAGACCCAAGAGCAAAACATTTCCAGATTGGGCCTCAACATTTTCACATTCAAATCAAACAAGTGTAGGTAAACTACAATCTTCCCAGTAGACTATCAACGTTTACCAGTACTGAAACATGCATCCACATTGAAATCGTCCAAAGGCTCACTTTTCTTTTCCCTACATCATTTAAAAATAATGTAGAAACACATAATATGTAGCTGGTGCCATTAATGAGAGGCCACCTAGATTCAGCAGAAATAATTTATCCATGGGTTACATTAAGGGAGGACAATCAGTCTTAGATTTACCATTTTAGTCTTCTTTTTATCTTATATAAGTGAGAAAAAAAAAAAAACTGTTGCAGAAGTGAGGACTCGAGTTGGTTTCTGATTCCAATAGTAGATTTCAATTTATAATCTCTGTGAAATATTTCCGACCTACCAACAAAAACAACAATAAAAGCTCAGAAAACTTAATTTTGCTGGAATAGTCTGTACTGCAATAGTAATAAACAGTAACTTCCATCTTGCAAAGAGAAGTCTCTACACCATAATTGATTACAATGATTGGATTGCTAATTTACTCCATATAAAGTATATGTAAATTGAGTTCTTATATCAGCTAGATCAGCGAACATATACAAATATCCCAACTAATAGAAGTACAATGAGTGAAAAACCACCTTCACTTGCTCTAGGACGTATGATGACCAAAAAAAAACATATGTATGAGCCTCGGACACAAAATTTAAAACTTTTGGGGGGGGGGGGGGGGGGGGGGGGGGGGGGGGGGGGTGAGAATCTGGGGGCTCCCCTGGTCCCATAGCCCAGCCCAAATATAAAATCTTTGCCTTACATCCTAATTGTCAAAATCCAGGATGTAGATCTCAGCAGCTTCATTAATAAAATATCACCAGAGAAGGACACTTACACACTAAAAGGAATACCAGCTAAATTTTTCCTGAACATACAAGAAATTATTTCACATGAAGACGGGACAGGGTAAAACAATGCAACAAGTTCAAGCTGATTAAAGTAAGTATGGACTTCATAATCACTAAAACAAGTCCACTAAGCACAAATTCCAGGTAGTTGAATATGCACATCCCAAAGAATACAGCAGAAAGAAACCGTAGAAGAAGAAAGGAGTAAGGAAATCTCACCTAGACTGGACATCCTCCTTGCCTCTAAGTCGTCTCATGACAGAGGTGATGCCAGCATTGACACCTGTTATCACAGCAAAGTTGCGAGCTTGTACCAACGGACCCCCAGCAAGAGACTTTAATCAAAGCAAACCATTTGTAATATTATCGAGGAAACACCAGTTTTCTATAAATCAACGAAACCCCTTACAGAAAATGAGAAAGTGTTTACAATGATATCACATTTTATCTTTCAAGTCTTATTTAGTAAGTACAAAGTCGTTATCCATAGCTACAACCATAGTTCATAATATGGGTAAAATTATCTAACCCAACAATAAAAACAACATCAAGGCTTTAACCTACAATCGTTTGCTTCGACTTTACCCTAATCTACCAAGCCAAGAACCTTTTTTTAGTACTACTACTACTTCTCTGATATGAGAAAGCTATAATGAAAAGAGTATAGAAGAAAAATGAGGAAGAGGGACTTGAACCTGTGCTTGCTGGAAAGAGGCCATGGCTTGGGGGCTGCCCAGGGGGGGAGTGGCTGGGAGAGAGGAAGGCACGTCGTTGGTGAGAGTGCCCATGAGGGCGCCTATGGCAGCGCCCTGAGCGGCGCTGGTGGCGGTGACCAAGGCAACCTCCACCGGCATCGACTGCTTGGCCAACCACGCCTTGAACTGAGTCTCCAACTCCTTGAAGCGCGCCTGTAACTGCTCAATTGGGTTCTGCTGCGGCATCATCTTCGCCACCATCACTCGCTCTTTTCCTTGCTCCATTCAGAGTATTCAATAGAATGGCTCTTTCTTTCTTCCTTACTCTTCGTGTATAAAGATTCTGGTGCCACTGGTGCCCATAGCCAGATGCTCGCCTGCTCCTATGGAAGTATTGTGGATAACCAACTACAGTGGCACCTTGTCAATATATTGGGCCATTGGCTTAGTTATTGTCGTTGTTGTTATTATTACTATTATTATCACCCACCAAACGGCACACCTTGCTCTTCGATTCTCTTGGGTGCAAATAAAATCTAGGCCCGCATCTCCGAACCAGGGTGCCCTTCCTGCACCCCCGTCTTTGGCATGGGGTTGCCTCTTGGAATTCGGCCACGCACCTCGTGGAGTCCATGTGCAGGGAGACGAGCTGGATCTTTGATCCGTCCGTCGCCCCCCATCCGGCCCAAATGGATCCCTGGCTCATTAGGCCCAGAATTTGTTGAATGGTCCGGAACAATTCTAAATAGCCTAAATTTAAAAAAAAAAAAAATTTGAAAAACAATATGACAAAATGAGATACAAGTTTTTTTTTTTTTAAGGCAGAACCTCCAAACTTTATTGACAAGACTTCACATATGGCGGAAGAATATTATGGTTATAGGACATCAATATAAAAAAATAAAAATTATTACCAATCAACCACAACTTTCAAATAAAGAAGCTAAAGAATACCCAAATACAAAAACTAAATACATCAGCTTAAGAGTATCTCAAATAAAGAAAAGACAATTTGTCAGTATGGACCAAACCTCTCAAAAATTTGGAGACATGTAATAGAAATCTCCAAACCCGGAAGTGCCCTGAGCTCCCAATTTTGCCAAATAATTCGCAGAAGCATTACCTTCACAAAAAATGTGATTAATGATAAAATGAAATACATTTTGTTAAAGCATAATACATAAAATTCTAAGTTCTAACTAGTAAGATAGTATTAATCTAAAACTATTACAAACTAATCTAAAATAACAATCTTTCAAAAAAATAATAAATTGTACCAAGATGACATAATTTGATATTGGCTTTGAGTTTGAGATTGGAATTTGGGGGTGGTGGACAAGTGAGCCTGTGAGACTATAAAACCTAAAAAAAATAGGAAAACAAATTAGAATTATAAATAATATATACTTTTAAAAACTGAAAACTACAAGTACAAGCTAATATGAGATCATAAGCTTCTGGTTGTAGGCCTTTCTGTCAAGATTAGATCATTAGAAATTTGGGATTAGGGTTGAGTAAGTGAGACTATAAAACTTGAACAAGAAAGTAAAAAAAAAAAAAAAATAGAAATGCAAACATTATATAGATATGCAAAAAACTTAAAAGCACAAACCAAGATGAGATTGAGATCATTGGAATTAGAAATGGGCATGTGACAGTGACACTATAAAATTTGAAAAAAAATAGAATTACAAACATTATATACATATGTAAAAAAACTACAAATAATTAATAGAAAAATTATACAAACCAATGGCAAAGGCGGATCAAAGTTATATTGCGGCCAATGTAGACATAGCCTCATTTCTCGAAGTCATCCCTACAACAATTGAATTTGAAATTAAGTACTCTCAAATAAAAATAGTTATAACACATTATATTAGAAGCAAAAGCAAATCAATGAATAAAGAGCGATTACTAGATCCAAGCCGATCACCACCCTCCACCTCGCCGACCTCCTAAAAGTTTACCAAATCCAGAATATAAATTGGCTTCCCTTTATATTCTTAGTGTAAATCAATGCCTACATAATGATAGGAGACAACTGAACTCCAGAATTGATCCAATATGTGCCCCTGGTGCTAAAGGTCGACTCTGAAGCTATTGTAGTAATAGAGATGGTCAAAATACTGTTAGCTATATCTCCAAGGATGGGATACTTGACTGTATTGACCTTCCACCAAGATAAGATATCAAACTGCCGCATAAATTGGTGAATCTTCGCAGCTAAGTATCTATCCAACTCTGATTGTCATCTATAGGCATCGAATATCGGAAATGGGCTCTTATTTCTGAACCCACCTACGCCTTTTGAAACCCTCGACTTCAAAGTAGGGGTGGGCACCGACTTTATTGGAGTCAGATTCCCCTAAATCGGATTCCGACTCCGACTTTGTTGAAATTCAAATCTGAACTCCGATTCCAACTCCAAGTCGGAGTCGGAGCAGAGTCAGATTTGGCCTTTTTTTTAACTTCATATTTAGCCAATTTTTTTAAAAAATATAGCCTTTCAAATTTCAAAAAAATTTAAAACTAAAACTAAATCATTCACTACTAATTTACTTCTATATTAATATATAATTTATTTTTATACTAGACTTATAATATAGTGTCTAATTATATGTTATCATACCATAGTATTACATATTATTTTTTGTGTTTAATTACATGTTATTATAATAGTATCTTACTTATTTTTAACTTAATTATATACTTGACTTTCTAGTGTCTAATTATATGTTATTATACTTTAGTAAATTAGTATATGTGTTATTAATTTATTATACTAGACTTATTTAAATACTGGAGTCTAATTTATTTCTGTACTTGATTATGTATGGTAGTAATACTGTGATATTTACATATACTAAACTATCATTAGTCTATTTATATTATAGTATAAGTATATCATTTAATAATAATTAGCTCATACTAGTATATAATTGAATTTAACTATATAAGTTCTAGTTATATAGTGTATATATATATATATATATACACACTAGTATGTATGATAAATATATACATAAATACATATTTTTATAACATATATACAATATCGAAGTCGGGTTTAAAGTCAAAGGGGAAAGTCGGAGTCGGAGTCAGTCTAGCAAAACCTCCGACTCCGACTGAAAAATTAAAAAAAAAATCCAACTCTAACTCCATTTTGTCAGAGTTGGAGCAAAGTCGTAGAGGAGTCGGGTTCGGAGTTAGATTTTCTAATTTTTTAATAGCCCTAGGAGGAAGCAATACGGTAGGTGTAGTAGCAAGAATATTACCACCCCTAAGTGCGATAAAGTCATCAAACAATCTATTCAGGGTTTTCTTAACCATTGCCGCAATATGATCCACCCGTGCCTTCCCGTTGACCATTTCTAGTCCAAACACCATACCATCAATGTTTATAGCCACATATAATAAAATGTTTATCCTACTCATATCTACCCAATACTCGTCATACTTAGGCCTAGTTTGTTTTCACAAACCATCTCATCTTATCTAATCATTAAAACTTTCTTCAATTTCCACACAAAATACAAAAAACAATTCAACTTTTTCAAATTTTAAAACAAAAATTATATTAAAAAATTATATTCTAACAGTATTTCATTCAACTTTTATTTCATATCATCTCATCTGTATAACCAAACAAGGCCTTAGTCCTCATGCTCATTGTCATATCTTGCAACTTACTTTGGTCAATCTTGCACATTTCATCTAATTGGTCTTTCACCTAATATACTTACTGACAATATTCACCACAAAAATGCTAGGTTGCCCCAATGGCCCATCATCGTCAAAGTGTTTGACATATTGCATGTCCTCGTCAGCTAATAAGTCAAAGGCCTTTCTATACTGTTGGATCATCTTGAACATCAAGAAAGTTGAATTCCATCTTGTAGAAACATCAAGACACAACCCCTTCTTACATTCAATATCTGCAGCCCTCACAACAACCTTGAATTTATCAAGCCTAGTGAGTGAAAATCTCACAAATCTCACAACACTTCTAACCTTTGCAACCGAATCATTCACATCTTTTAAACCGTCGATTACGATAAGATTTGGGACATGTGCAGCATGTCTCACATGTAAACACTCATCACTCATGATTGACTCATTGTCATTTTTAAGCTTATTTTTAAGATATTCCGAAGCAATACCGTTAGAAGAGACATTGTCAACTGTTATTATCACAACCCACTCTAAGCCCCATTCTTTTATTACGGCCTCCAAAATCTTCCTAATAGTCTCACCCTTGTAATTTGCAATTAAACAAAACTTAAGAATTTTTTTGTTTAATTTCCAATCACTATCCACAAAATGTGCCGTCAAAAACATATAATTCAAAGTTTGGACCAATGCCATGTATTGATGGTGCGGCAAGCTCGTTGACCCCTCAATTGGTTTCTCAACTATAATGCCTACAAGTCACTACTTGGGATATAACAGAGACTTGGAGTGTCGGGACATACAACACAAAGTTACATACCATGTTCATGACAATTAATATGCAATGCATCCTATTATACAACTAGTAATATACAATAGTCGCAGCAGAAAAAAATGTGACTTTAAAAAATTTGTGTTAAAATGAACTAAGCATCTCAAAATATTAATTAATCATAAGAGGAACTGCCTCAAATAGTAAGGCATAGGTTCAGACATAAAGATAGAATCTTCTCGATACAAAATGCTACTTCCAAGTTCTATAATTACATTAACTCTCTCATACGCTCTATAGTGTATAGAGCTATAGCTATGAACATTAAAATTAAATCTAGCATTCGCTCAAGATCCGGCACTTCTTCAACCATATGTATCCAACGATTCATCTTGTTCGTCGACTATCGGTCCTGATACAACTTCTACCATTCTGGAGGAATGGTAGTGGGACTACCATAGTGAGATTCCTTGAAATCTCAGAAAGTTAAACAACTTACTTGCACAGATATAAGTCATGCATGATAAATGATAAACATAAAATGTATGATAAACATGAAATGTATGTAGAAAAATATGTATTATTCCTCATCCATGTTCCTTGGATTCCTTTAAGAAAAAATTTAATGCACATTTTCTTATTAAGAACATTTTTCACTTCATCTTTTCAAAACATAACATTTCATCGTTATTAAGGTCATTAATAACAATTAACATAACGTATGGTATCATCACAGCTCCTCATTATGCATTGTGAGTACCTGCCGATGATCATAGTACAACTCATATTGAAACTACATTGTCTACGAATTCATTCTCAATGCATTAGTAACATAACATAATATCATAACATAACATCATAATGTATGCACCCATCAGCCTTAGGTGCCATAGACAACTTCGCTCCTTAGTTAAATTTTTACTATTTGCAATTTGGCCCCTAATTACACCAAATTCTACAAACTTCATATTTTCTATATTCTAAAACTATTTATGCCTTTAGAATTTCAAGAATCAATTCACAAATATGCCAAAATTAATCAACCCGTGGCATGCATCATTGTGAGCCTATTTGTGATCTCAAGTCTATAACCTCTATGGATGCATGTGTGCTCAAATTCCATCAAGTGGCAACCACGAATATGATCTTAGGGACATGTTTATAACTTAGATTCAGGTCTCATGAATTCATTCCAAAACTTATGCATTGATTAAAACCAGATCATCACAAAACCATCAAACCGAGCATATGCATTATATTTCTAGTTTTTCCATGTCAAAGAAAGGTTTAAAACCTAAATGAATTATGCATTCTTGTTCTTTTCCTGTCACAAGGCTTTTCTAAATTTTTAACTTTTATGCTTTGGAATTCTAGCCAAGATTTCACAAGATATATTTCAATTAAGTGAAAACCGAAACATGTTTGATTATCAACACAAGATATGGATTCATAAATCTATCATGACATGCTTTTTACCTCAAATTTAAACCTTTAAAAATTCTTTCAAGACATTAGTAAAGCATATAAGATCATATCAAGACATGTCATGGCTAAAATTTTATCCCAAAATAATTTATTCGAGCAAGACTTCAAATTTGAACCGAAATACATCTCTTCAAGTTAAACCTCATATAACTCAATCAAATTTTCATTCCCATACCATAAATCAAAGCCTAACATGTCATTCTAACACTCAATAAAATGTAGGATAGGATTACACACCAAAAGGTGGTTTTGATGCTTCAAGAACAAACTCACTCCAAGAATAAACAACCCACTCAGTTTCTCACCTTTCTCTCACTAAGAGTGTATAGCTCTCAAGAACACTAAGAGAATGCTTGAGGGAGTTATGTGAGGAAGTGAGGAGTGAAAGGGGCATTTATAGGACTACATGAAGGGTGAGAGGCAAGGAGGGGCGTTGGTTTGGTTGAAGGGCGAGGCTTGTGAGTGGTGGAAGTGGGCGGTGGAGTGTTGAGTGCCAATTTCCAGTTGTTATCATGCTTGGTCAGCTAAATAATGGTCTAAAGCTTTATGGTTTCATCATGGTCAAGTGCTAGAATGTGTTCATAGGTGTAGGTGCTGCCTTGGTTCAGAAATTGAAATAAAAAATCAAAATGGTTTCTAAGGGGAAATCATGCTAGTGGCCGAAAGGTTGGGTATCAAAACTGTCCAGTTTTTTTCATCCTTTGTCCTAACTTGTGATCTGTTTTGCAAGTATGATGACCTCCATTTAGTAGCTTTTCAGGTGAGGAAAAGAGGGGTGATTGATTGTCATGTGATCATGCATGAGCAGAAAATGAAGGAAGGTGAATTGGTTATGGTTTCAGCCATGTGACCTATGCATTCCTCACCTATTGCCAATCAATTTTGCTTCCTTTGGGAGAAAATTGGATAAGCAAGCACTTGAGTAATTTGAAGCATTTTTTTAGAGTGAAATGGCTGAGGTGGTGGCATGGGGAAGGTAGTTGATTTGGTGCAGAAAATTTAGTGAAGATGAAGGTGTAGTCAGCTAGTCAAGACCTTAAGTTCCTAGGTGAATAGTTATGTTTTTGGCTTGGCTTAGGGAATTCTTTTTGGCCTTTACTTAGGTCTGATTTTAGGAAATATAATGAGGGTTGAAAGGTACAGAAGATCGTTTGAAAAATTGTGGAAGGGCTAGTTTGTTGAAGTGTTGCATGGTGATGCACCAAGGGTGCTGATTTGTGGGTTGTGGTAAGCACAAATCAGGGTTGGGTTAAATCTAACCTTCAAGGGTTGTCTAAGAGTGATGCAAAACAAGTATAAAAGCAAAAAATTTTAGATAAAAAATTATGAAGAAAAGAGTTTCAGCAAAAATATGCAAATCATGAAGCTTAGGTTAGTATTCATGGGCGAGATAAATAGTGATATTCAACCGAAGTTAAAAAGCCTTACCATGATTGGGAGGGAACCCTAGGGGCTTGTAGTTGAGCTTGGATTAAATGGAAACCAATGGTATGGTATATGTGGGTCTCATTTGGAAGAATGAAACGAAATACAAGGCTTGGGCTTCAAGGGTTGGGCCTAAATGGGCCAACTATTTAATCCTCTATGCGTGGGCTTTCCTTGGCCTCAAAAGTCCACTAAGTTGGGCCTAATAACCTTATGTTTACTATGTTGGGCCTATTTTCTTATGTCCAATAAGTTAAACCCTTAGTCTTGTGTCTAACAAGTTGAGCTTAAGTCTAAGTGTCTCTCCTTAGCCCTGATACCCAAAAAGCCTGGGCCCTTAGAACACTAGCATTGGCTTAGCCAAATGCCAGTGCATCTAAAGTTATGGCTTTTTATCTCTTAAATTTGCTGCATTGGAGTAGCCATAACTTGCTAGCTTGACATTTGAGCTACCGTATATGTAATCGTATCTCTATCTTTGAAGTAATACCATTTATAGCCAAAAGAATATTTTATTCCAATAACTTAGGTTAAGGAAAAATAATAGTTTGGAAATAGGTTGAGGAAAAATAATAGTTGGGTAACAATAATTTAAGTAAAAATTAAATTATTAATTAACATATGATTAGTGTACATACAAAATATGAAAAAAAAATTAAAAAATAATTATTATTAAAAAATAATATTATATTATTATTTTGACTAATACAATGTAGAGTTATGGTTTAAATGGTTTTTGATTTATGAAAAATGTGTATTTTTAGCTAAATTTTGGAGATGACTTTGATGAAACCAATGCTAATGCTCTTATACAACCAATCTATTGGATCTTTCCAATTCAACTAGCATTCAACCCAAATTACTTAACTCATTAATAAGGCAAACCTCCAATATGTCATATGTCATTTTCTTATTGGCCTCTTAATTTCTAATCCTCAAAATTAATAAAGCACTAAAAAGGTTTTATAATAATTCAACTAAACCCAAAGTGTACGCTATTTTACCAAAAAAAATCTTACTCTTAAATAGCCCAACTCCTATTATGGCTACTAAGGTCAAAGCTTAAGGGTTTTTAAGTGAGGTGTTACATTAATAATTCTCTATGTACATCATATAATTTAATAATATCCTTCCCAATGTGTGACGAGAAGAAATGTTAAATTTAGGTTCCAAATACTTAGAATATGCTTGGAACCCTTGACCCTCCACAAATTGAAATGGTAGCTTGTGTATTTTGACCATATGAGCTAAGTGTCTACTACACTCCTCCAGATCATACTTTGTATACCCCTTCAACGTTCCCCCTCCTCCCAAAAACTACTCCCAACAGCTATTTTTTTAAGTCAAATCTCTCGTCTAGATTGACTATGTTCTTAAAAAGAACATTTAATTGGACTTTTTTTACATTATTCTTCTAAGTGAACCTTCAATTGGGATGTACCATATCTTTTGTAGTGACATTCATACACCTGACCACAATGGTTACACTTAGCTTGGGGTCATTAGGATCACAATCCTCTAATTTGGTGAAGTGAGTTCACACAATCAAAGCTTTTTTTTTCTTTGGTAGGCCCATGGATGTAGGGGTAGGGGTTGGTGTAGGGTAGTGGTATGAGTTAGGGTAGGGGAGCTAGCACTAAAGCTAAGGGTTGGACTTGACTCATTATCCATTCCCGTTGACTCACAAATACTTGACATGATGAAAAAACCACACAACAACTAAAATCATGCAATCATGAACATCACATATGTTTTGGGATTTCAAAATTGGAACCTCAAATCATATTAGAAACCCTAACATAATTTAAGGTTTTGGATTGAAACCATAAATTAACATGCATACAATACAATCATAATCCATTATCCAATATAAACAAATCATAATTCAATCTCTAGAGCACACAAATTACAATCCTAGCCTCCAGATCTAGTGATCAATCTCATCCTTCATAGTCCAATCCATTGAAAACTAAAAACTTTTCTAAAGAGGTTTCGGATCTAGGGATACTTACAAAGGTTGAGAACTTGAGAGAAGTGCTCGAAGACAGCGTAAACTACGAACTTGGCAGCGACAGCGACGAGCAACAATGTGAGGGGGAGAGAGAGAGAGAGAGAGAGAGAGAGAGAAGAGCTTAGAGATTAGAAAAGAGAGCGAGAGAGGGTAGAGTCGAAGAAACAATGATGTTTTGGGAATACTCAAAACAGCATGGTTTTAATATAAGTATATATATTATATATATATATATAGTTATATATATGCAGACAGACGAGGGGAAAGATGGGGGCGGGCCTAGGCCCAGCCTGCCCCTACCCCCGCTAGTTGTAAAGTACCCCGCCTGCATCTGACTAACGAGGACCCCACCCTTTCCAAAGAGGGGTTGGATGGTTGTGGGAGGGCTAGGGGTGGGCTCCAACTCCGACAAAATCAAATTCCTCAACTTCGAGCTCTGACTCCAATAAGAGTTGGAGTCTAAAAATAACTTCAATTCTGACTCCAAGAGAGAGTTAACTCTGATTCCACTTCGCTTGGTCAATATCATAATGGAGTGGAGTTCCCATTTGGAGTTGGATTTTTTCTTTCCCAAATTGCACTTTCCCAACATCTAAACAAAAGATTTGATGAGAAGTTGAGATGGCTCCTCTCATATCTGCACCCCTACCACCCCATGCCTGGACAACAAAAGCAAAATCAGGATGACAATTGACGAAGAAAAGCATGAGAGACTCAAAGAAAGAGAGAGGATGCAAGGCTGAGAGAGAGAAGTTAGAACAAAGATTCAAAGAAGCAAAGGAAGAGAGAAAACAAAGCGGTTGTCAGCTAAGGACTGAGGAGAATGAATTACGTAAGATTTTAGCTAAAAGGAAATAGATGAATGTATATAGGAGGAGAAAACGGCGTCGTTTTAAGATTTTCTTAAAAAAATATATAAAATAAAAAGTTGAATGAATTCGATCTTATGGGGGATCGAATGCGGGTTAATAGGTTTACAAAACACTGTCCTAACCGTTAGGCCACTCAACCATCTATTACTTATATTACAATGTAAATATATATTAAGTATAACTATCGGAGTCGATAGCCTAGAGTCATGTTCAAATCTAAATTCTGACTCCGACACTGAGTATTTTTCACCCTTGAACTCTGACTCCAAACTCCGCTTTTTTCGACAGAGTCAGAGTTAGAGTCAGAGCAGGTGTCGAATGAAGTCAGAGTTATGGAGTTTTTTCCCACCCCTAATAAAACCTTCAAATTACAATGACATGGGCCCGTTTGGGAATAAAACTATTCTCAAGTATTCTTAAATATTTTCAGATATTTTCTTTCTAAATATCACTCAAACACAAAATACTTTTCAATTTCAAATCTTCAACTTTTTTATCTAATCATTATCTAATCATTACAACTTTCTCAATCTCTCAAACAAAACGCAAACAAAATCATATACAACTTTTTCAAACTTCCAACTATAATAATATTAAAATATTATATTCAAACAATGTTTTAACTTTATAATATTTTTATTCAACTTTTCTCTCTCCTTTCCCAAAACCCAATAAAGTATCTTGACTCAAACTATTTCATTACTATTCACAAATCATTTCACTAATATGATATTTTGAAATATTCTTAGTATCCAAACAAGCCTTAAAACCTTTCTACGTACAATTACATTAAAACCCTTCAACAACAAACCTTTGAAGGGTTTTATTGCACTTGAGAGATTCAAGAGGAAGGTTTGTCATTTTGTGGGTAATAATAATAATAATAATAATAATAAAACCCTTCCCGACTCCTCCTAATAGGGGAGACACTTTTCAATCCACTTCACGTCCCTATCCCTCACATGCGGGTACTCTTGTCCAGTCTCTAGGCTGACGAATGGATTTGCAACCCGCGCAAAATCCATCAAACAACCCAAATCCACAAATCTATTAACCATATCTACAGATCCATTCACCAAATTCACAGGTTAAACCTCAACTACACAAATCCAACAAAAACAAAATCTTTAACAAAATAAATAAATAAAGCATCTAGGCAGACCACAAGATGGTTGTGGTCTGAGTAAGAAAACATGGGCATGACTAGCTATGGTTCTACACGAAGACCCACGACCATGCCGTGACTTGTGGGTCTAGGCAGAAAACCATGGCTAGTTATGATCGTTGGCTTGAGCGCCACAACTGGTCGTGGCCCATGAGTATCTCATGGAGAACTACCTTGCAGAAGAAAAAGTGGAGAAAAAGAGAAGAGGAGGCAAATAAAAAGAAGAGGAAGATGGAGATGAAGAAAACTGGGGCCGCGACGAACGAGGAGATGAAGAAGACTAGGGACAGCGAGAGGGATTGAGAGAGAGGAGAGAAGTAAAGAAATGAGAAAATTAGGAATTTTTTTAACTTATATACCCTATGTAGGCAGGCAGGTGGGGCTACCCACCCTTACCTGCTTTTAGATTTTTCACAAAATCCCGCCCACCCGAGCCCATTCAAGATGGGCTGGATGTAGCAGCTCGGCCAGCAGGCTTATACAATGTCAATTGATCTCCAAATTTGAAGAATTATTGTTTAGATAAAATCTATTATGAAGACGGTTTGATATCCCACACCACACACCGGTTTAATACATTGCCAACCGGGTCTATTCACCCATTTAAAAAGAATAAGTAAAAAAATGGGCTTGGAGACTCCCTCTCCCAACGTTGTTCTCTTTCCCCCTTCCCTTTACTAACTCTGTTCTCTCCCCCCTCCCCTCTGGTTCTTTCGTCCGTTTCCCAATGGTGTTCTCTTCCACCCTCAATGTTCTCCTTGTTGTTCTTTCGTCCGTTTGCAAGCTTTCAGCCTTTGGTCCTAGTTTAAAGATCTCTACCCCTGCACGTTTCAAGCTCCATTTTTTGCAACGTTCTTCTCTCACTTCAACACAAATTTCATCTGAGTAGCACGATTATTTCGCTTTCCGGTTAAGTAATAACTCAAGATTTGAGAGAGACTTATGAGGTTGATGTTCTGTCGACAAGTTCTCCAGGCAAAATCATCTTGAATGAATTCCGTGTTGAGATCAAGAAGAAAGCTTTGCCAAGTTATGGAGGAGTTAGTTGCTAGTTAGGTCATATGTGGCAGTGGATTCCCACTGTGAAGTTGAGTGAGATGGTGGTTGCCGACAGTGAGATTGAGTGAGATAGATAGGAGAAATGGAGTTGAAGAAATAGTTGGAAGAGTGGAGATCGCATTTGGGGGAGGTTGGTATTTGGGGACGACGACTTTGGATTTTTGGGGAGGTTGGAATTTAAGGCAAGGAATGAGTTCTAATTTTGATTATTCCACATTTTGTATGTTTTTAATAAAAAAAAAAAAATGAACTAACATCTGCCATGTCAGTTGGAGTGTGGTGTGCAGTTAAAAGGAGGCTGCAGTATAGAAGAACTCTATTGTTTAACATCCTGATTTCAAACGTAAGGTGCAGTATGTATCGTTCAGATTTTCAAAGATCGTATCAAATCATGCATAAATTAGTGATAGGTATCAGTTCTAATGGTTGATAGGGGTAAGAATAGCATCTCCTTGTGTCAATTTCACTGACAGATTTTGGGATGGCAATGGTCCTTAGTGCTAAATTTTATAATCTAAAATGTTTGAGAATAGTTTGTTATCATTTTCCTCTGTTTCGTTTGGGTCAATGAATTACTTGCTGTACTCAAAATACATTCATTTGCTTTAGTTATCTAAATAATGAACATTTACTGGGCTCATTACCAGCTTGCCAACCTTATTACCCAGAAATGAACATTTTAAACCGATACAATTTGCAAAACTTCCAATAAAAGTTGGCTTCCTGCATCCTTCAATTCAAGGACTGTCAGAAGCATTGTTCAATTAAATACATAGTAAAGGACATTTTGATCAAATAAGCACCGACTCATGTACCAGCTGACAATCTACAAACGATAAGCCTTCTAGTTCTCCTTTGTTTCTCCTTTTAGCAGTCCCCTGCTTGATTCATTCAGATTTCACTTCGTAGGGGTAAGTGAGGAGGTGTTAAAGGCTGGAAGACAAATAGTCTATGTTCACAAAAGCAAACTCAAGATGACTGTAAAAATGGGCATTGGGGGGGAGGAGGATGATTTACGAAGAAACCATCCCCACAACATCCCCGCCGCTCTACTCTTGAATTGGAGCTGCAAATGCATCCTACAGTTTTTTCGTCCTGCATCACGAATTATTCTGGAATTTCAAGTTCTATGGTGTGAGTGGCAGTACATGAAATCATTTTAAGCAGGTGAGTTCTTCAGTATAAGGTTAGAAATTGTACCCGTCAACACTAGAACAGAAAATGATGGCATGATCATTAGCCTTGCATGTAAAAGTGCTCGTCACATCATCAAAAGCATAGCTCTAAGACCTTGGACATGCCCTCCTAAAAATTGTCATATACAATGAATGTGGCATGTCTTTGGGTTGGCAAACTCTCCACTGCAGCTCTGCCGGTCCAACCTAAATGCCTCGAATGTCATTAGAAATATTGGCTTTTAAGTCTGGTGGCTCAACCCCATATGATTCCACATTATACTTCCTTATCCACATGCTTGAATTGGTCAGACATGAAACCATTGTCTTCACTTCATCAGCATTACCTGGTTCAGTTTGTCTTCCATAAAAAGGGCAGGATTACCTGGATAGTAAAGGAATAATAATCATACAAAAGAAAAACTAATTATTATCACTCAGAACTTCTAAAACAGAAGAATCCATTTTTTTATTTCATCAGCATTACCTGGTGCAGTTTTGTTTCCAAGATATAGGGCGTGATTACCTACATGACATAGGAATAATGATCATACAAAAAATACTAGGTTCTATGACTCATGGAACTTTTAAAACAGAAGAATCGATCCATTGAAGCAACAAACATTTCTTAATCGCTCTGGTATAGTACACTCTTGAAACCTGCAAAATTAACAATCACTTCAGAATAACAAAAGTGAAGCAAAAACTAACAAAAAGAACAAAAATGAAATACGGGGGGTATAAACCAGATCATTCCTTTTCAACCTGCAAAGGTAGGCAAAGTAAGGCAACATAACTAAGTTAAGCTTTCTGTAAATAATAAAAGCATTCCATCAGAATACAGAATTTGAGAAAACTTTGTAGATGGATCTACCATCTATAGAGAATTATTAATATCAGAGCGTCAATATAAAGGTAATCTCACAGCTAAATATAATACATCTGAATACAAATTAAGTTTCTACCATACAATTTACTAAAAGATGAAGAACCACTAAAAAGTAATCATAGAAAGGTAGGAAAAAAGTCAAATATAAGTACACCACAAGAATCATCCCAGCAGAAAAAGATACAAAATTCATTTTAAGTTAAACAAGTAAACAGAGGCTGTTTGACATCCCCATTCAATAGTGAAAGTACTGGAAGAGCTAAATTGCATTAAATCAGACTAGATATATATAAAGTTCCGTAGGACACATCTGATCCATCATTGAGCTACGCAAATTAGATTCTATTATCCATAACTGTCTCATGAAAAGAGAAGAAACAATTTGAAGGAACATGATTAAGCAAAATGATAGAAGTCTTGTCAGTTATATTATAAATCTAGCTCATATCCATGCCATCTCCAACTTGGCTGCAGATTGGACTGACAGCAGAGAAGGACTTCTCAAAAGGAGAAGGATGGAACTGTGCATCCCATCTACGCTTAAAAGCACAGCTATCAGTGGGGGAATTCTCCTCCTCAGGCTTCCTTCGGACGCCTCTAACTGCCTGTTGCTCCATGGGTGTAAGGGGGAAAATTTGCCCACTTGCTCTGCAAAGGGAGCTATGATTATCATACAAAATTCTCTGGTTACAGTTTTTGTCACATATGTGAGTCAGTCCTGTTAGTTTGCACCGGTAGATATTTCCAAAAACATGTTCATTTTCACATTTCCAGTCACATTTGTGGACTGATACTGGCCCGTCTCGGCCTAGCATGGTTGACAGAAAAATAACTTTTGTGGGTCCAGCCACCATAGATTTGCCATATACCTCCATCACTTTCCACAAATCGACTTGTTAAGTTCAAATTTATAGATTCCAAACTCCAACACCTCTGTGCCAAACACTCTGCAGAGCCCAACAAAATGGAAAACTCGTCAAATTTGTTGATGTGAAGAGATACATTACAATACCAAGCTCTCCGCACGAAAATCTACCTAAGGTGGTCTTTCTCTCCATCTCATATCAATCATAACAAATACCAGTATAACTAAAATATATATCCATCTCATACAGTAATCTCCCATAAAAACAGGATAGCTGCTCTAAAGCATTTACCCGCGTCTTTTTCTTTTTGGGAAAAAAAAGGGGGAAGGCATCTACCCACATCCATATTCTTTTGTGCTCCCTAAACTTTTCCTCAGATTTAATTAGCTAATATTAAGCTACAGAAGAAAATATAAGGAAAACAGCACATAATGCTTCTCAAATTTTCACAAATTTACAAATTTTCTCTTACATTTAAATATTTCGAACAGTTAATAACTTAAATGTGTCATAAATTACATCTTTTCATCAACGAATCACCATGTTCAGGAAAAGTAATTTTAGCAATAGATCTGAGCAACCGTCAACTGAAAAGATCTTAGCGATAAAATGCGACAACCGACAAATGGGTCGTAAGTTTATATGAATTGGGATAAAACTAGGATATTTTATTCCCAGAAAACCATGAAATCAAATCAAAACCACACCCACTAGCTGAAAAAAAAAAAGACAGCCTTTGAAAGAAAAATAATAGCCAAAACACACAGATAAAATTATCTTTACGACAATAAACGAATCAAAACTCACTTGCTTGTCGTTCCAACGGTGAAGCAGGCAAGCCTTCTCGGAACCTGTCAAGAAAAAAAAAAGAATAGAAAAGAAACCTGACTGTAACGCACGCTCTCTCTCTCTCTCTCTCTCTCTCAACTGTTCCTGACTTTAAGGAAGATACAGGAGAGAGACACGCGGAAAGGGCGGAAATGAGGTTGGGTATTTAACGAACTATTTATAGAGATTGTGGGCCAGACTGAGTTGGGTTGTTGGGAAAGACAGAGATAGAATCCACGTGATATTTCGTAGGTTTAGGTTGAGGGCTGAAAAATAATAAAAACAAATCGGTCTAATGGATCGAATCCAACAGAATCAGCAATCGGATGTAAAATCGATTCGATCCAATGCCAGTTTTAAATTTAAGGAGGAAACCAGAAAATTGGCCCGGACCCAGACCGGACCGGACCTGTTGGTCCGGTTTTGAACTGGTCTAATTTGAAATTGGTTCTTGTATTATAAAAACTAGTCATGTCCGGCCGATATTGGTTTCGTAGTTTCCTGGACCGGATCAAATCGGTTGGAAAATATATATAAATTAATTTTATATATTATAAAAAATATTTTTTATATATAATATATAAATAATTTCATATTATAATTTATAACATAAAATGTTAATCATAAATATGAACATTTGTAATTTGTTTAATCATGTATTATTAATATAAAAATTTATATTATAATATTAATTACATTTTATGGCCTAATAAATTCTCAACATAATATATAATATAAGTATATATTAATATATTATAAGAGTTATAGCATAATATAGTTAATTTAATGAAAAATTTACATAAAAAAACCGATTTTTAATGACCAATTTACATTTTAAAATAATCGAAAAATTAGACCGGACCGGAAATCGGAGGTACCAATTTAAGAGGGTAACCAGTACGTAATCGGTTTTGGGGCTAGTCTTCTTCGTAGTGGCTCTATTCCATGCCTCATTTGGAACCTCAAAGCGGCTTTATATAATTTTTTATATTTTATTATATACATACATTATATGCTAAATTGATAATTAATATAATATCAAATTTTAAAATTTTATTATCCATGTCTAATAATCTAATAATATAACATTAATATAACATTTGATATAATATTAAATTAATTTTATAAATCTTAATATAAGTTATAACATATAAATTTTAGTTTTAGAATATTAAATATAAAAATTAATATAACATAAAATTTTTTAATCTTAAACATGAACATTAATATTAAGTTATTAATATAATCTTACTTTTGATAATATTATATATATATATATATATATCAATGATAAATACATTTTATAGCGTAAATAACTAAATATGTATTTTTAGTTTCGTAAATAATTGGGTACAACTCTTACTATCTTTATCAGCTCTAGAAAACTTTGTGAGATTTTCATCATTAAAATTATACCGAAACGAATAGTTATTCTGCCTCTTTTTTCCAAGTGCACTGGGACACTATTGGAGCTAAGGTGTGTAACTTGGTGCTGCAATTCCTGAATTCTGGTACTTATTTAATCTCCATTAATCAAACACATATCACCCTTATTCTTAAACTTAAAAAGCCTACTAAAATGACAATTTTCGCCCTATCAACTTGTGTATTGTAGTCTATAAGATAATTTCTAAAGTTTTAGCCAATAGACTCAAACTTATACCCCTTCAAATTATCTCTACTCATCAGAGTGCTTTCATTCCTAATCATCTTATTTCTAATAATGTGTTGGCTGCATATGAAACAATTTATACTATGAATTATTGTTTGAAAGGGAAAGAGGGTTTTGTGGCTGTGAACTTGATATTAGTAAAGCTTATGATAGGGTTGAATGGGATTTTCTTAAGCTTGTGATGGAAAAAATAGAATTTGGGCAGAGATGGGTTAGTTTGATAATAGAATGCGTTTCTTCTGTATCTTATTCAGTTTTAGTGAATGGCGAACCACAACAAACTTTTTAGCCTTCAAGGGGTCTTAGACAGGGGAACCCCCTCACTCCATACTTATTTATTCTTTGTGTTGAGGTGTTCAGTGGTTTTATTTTACATGCTCATCTAAATGGTTCTCTCATTGGTGTGCCAATTGCAAGAGGGTTGGTTAGAGTGTCATTTTGTGTTGATGATTGTTTGCTCTTTATTAAAGCTTTTTCATTAGAATGGAGTAGATTACAAGATATTTTATTGTGTTATGAGAGAACATCTGGACAGAAATTGAATAGGAATAAGACGATCTCTACATTTCAGTACAAAATACAGCATGGGCAGTAATGAAAAATATCAAAGAGAGATCAGGGCTTCGATCTACTGGATGTTTGGAAAAATACCTTGGCTTACCATCAATTGTTGGTAGAAACAAAACTATTGCTTTCAAAGGTATTGTTGATAGAATTTAGGTAAAGCTCAGTAGTTGGAAATCTAAGTTGTTGTCCCAGGCTGAAATAGAAATCTTACTCAAAGCTATCATTCAAACCCTTCCAACCTATTGTATGGATATATTTCGATTGCCCAAAACTCTTTGCTATCAGATTAATCAAATGATGTAGAAATTAATTTGGAATCATAAGGAAAACAATCATAAGATACATTGGTTGAGTTGGAAAGAATGAGTACTACAAAAAGAAGTGAAGGTTTGGGATTTAGGGATTTGGAGGCTTTTAACACAACTATGTTAGCTAAGCAATTGTGGAGAATATTGCAACAGCTTTCTTCTTTTCTACTGAGATTCTCAAAACTAACTATTTTCCTAAGGCATCCCTTTTTGAGGCTGTGTTGCCCAAATATGTTTCCTATGCTTGGAAAAGTATTTTTGCAGCTCGAAATTTATTGAATGAAGGTCTATGATGGAGAGTTTGGAATGGTACTAGCGTTAGAAGTTGGAAAGATAATTGGATCCCCAAACCTATCACTCATAAGGTTCAATCACCAATTGCAGTGCTTGGTGAAAATGCTTTGGCTGCAGAACTTCTTCCAGGTACAACTCATGAATGGAATAAGCCTATGATGCAGACCTCTTTTAATGAAGATGGAGCAGGTATGATTCTTAATATGTGTCTTAGCCCTTTAGTAAATGATGATAGATTGGTATGGAGGTGTACCAATGATGGGAGATTTTTTGTTAAAAGTGCATATTATATTCAACTCGAATTAAATTCCAGCCTTTCCTATTCCTCTTCTCATGCTACTGTGACTGATAACTTTTGGATGAAAATTTGGAATTCCAACACACCACCAGTGTTGAGATCTTTTATTTGGAAAGCTTTTTGTAATATACTTACTACTAGAAGCAATCCTAAACTCAAGCATGTGTTGCAGGAAGACTTTTGTCCTATCTGTGCAACTGAAGTGGAAACTGTGATACTTATTCTTGGGGGATGCCCTTCTACTAAGGATGTTTGGGCTCTTTCTTGTAAAAAGATTCAAAAGTGTAGTCTTCCTAATCTTAGTTTCATGGACCTGGTTCTTACCATGGAAGGGTATTTAGAAGCTGTAGATTTTGAACTCCTCTTAGTTATTGCTAGATTTTTGTGGCTGAGAGGCAATAAACTTCTGTATGATGGTATTTTCCTAGCAAAAGCTACAATTTCTTTAGCTAGTGATTATGTATTTCTGGACAATTTTCCAGATTGTATCAAACATCTTGTAATGTCTTATGCAAATCTATAAAAGCTTGGCATGAATTTCTCTCAAAACAAAAAATCAAAGGCGACATGCTTGAAAATATGTAGAATATTAGAAGTACTTCTAAATTTTTATAAAGAGTTCTAGGAAAATGAAATAGATACAATTTCTACTCTAATAAATTATTATTTTATAAAACCAAATTCATCAAAGTCGAAAAAAAATTCAATAAATTAGAAAAATTAATATTTTATTAATAAATAGTTGTGTAAGAATTATGTAATAGTTTTATCTATATCATTTATAGTTAAGTTTGACTCTTTTTTTTCTTTTTTTTTTGCTTTTCTTTGAACTAGGAACTTTGAGGAACTTTTTTATTTGTTTTTAAATAACATGTGAAGAATTTATATACTTTTTTGCTATGGGTAAGTGCAAGATGTGTTCAGTGTGTTACGTTACATTTCATTAATTGATGTCTTTTTTAAATTTTTGATTAAATTAGATGGACAATTTGTTCAAGAAATTGGACCATCCAATTTAGAGAGGATATCTATTCACGTTCAATTCACGACCTATACATATTAGCAAAAAAAAAAAAATCCTAAAATTTAGGAGTACGTACCACGCCTGATAACCTAATTCATCAATAAGATGTTACTTTGAGAACACATCGTCTGTATTCAGAAAGTGTTTTATCTCTTCTTATCTCATCCCATTTCATCATTATAACTTTTTTAAATTCTCATACAAAATATAATCATCAATTCAATTTTTTCAAATCTAAAAATAATAATAATATTAAAAAATAAGATTCTAACAATATTTTTTTTAACTTACATCTTTTATCTAAAACTATATCATCTTATCTCTGAATCCAAACCAATTCCTTGAGATTGAAGTTTTCGCAACGACCTATTTTTCGTTGCTAATAATTCAACAGGATTTTTTTTTTTTTTTTCCTTGCAAAAAGTCCAATCTAGCTCTTTTAGTGGAAGGACTCTAATTTAAAGCTCTCATCTATATATGCATTTAATGATATTATGCTACCAGAACAGAACGTCCATGCGTTTCATATAGTCTAATACGTACATTAATTCATGCTTTGTACCAGCTTATGATCTATTTATTTATTTATTTTTATGAGAGGAATATATGCATGCATGGGGGATCATCAACTAAATACCAAGATCGTTTGACCTATATATTATAAATTGTACATTCATAAAACTAACTAGAACTTGGTCCTATACTTGAACTTAAAAGATTGGAATTAACAGCATACTTAATTGGTGACCTTAATTAGTTTGGGGCACGACACCAGCTAACTAATTAGAATCTGCAAAGTACTTTATATATATATATATATATATATATATTCGGATTTATATATTTTTTAGGGATTATATATAATAATATTTAATGTTGTCTGCATAAGAAGTATGATCAGACAATTAATTGAACTTTTCACGGGTCTCTATCTGAATTATTCGAGCATCCTTACTCCCAAATTTAAGTTCTAGAACTAATACTCATGCATGATAGCGGCAAAAACGTAAACCTCAAAATGTGTTTTTTTTTTTTTTTTTTTTTTCTAAAGTGACTTCATTAGTGAAAATAGCATTACTACAAGAGAGTAGATCATATTACAAACTATTTCAGACCATATCAGATCATGCTTCTAGGAGGTCATTCCCACTTTGAAAATCTAATAAACATCGTTAGATTTCTATCAGAGTGATTTTTCCAAACTTATTATTGAAATATGCTCATTGCGCTACTGAATGCTCGCATCGATTTTGTTATCAGGGTCGGCTCAATGGTAAGGCCATTTAAGCTTTTGCCTAAAGCCCCACCCTATGTAAGCCCCCAAAAATAAAAATAAAAAATAAGTGTTTTTTTCAATTTTTTTTTTTTTTGAAAAAAATAAAAACTATTTCATTAAATAAAATTTTAAATAATTTTTATAGTTTTCAATGTGTGCAATGCCCCATAATACTAAATTTAATATTTAATATAATGATTTTTTTTATAAGTAATACAATGAATTATTTATATTTTAAATAATTTTTTTAAGATCTTGTAAAATTGAGACACAAAATCTGCATAGAAGCCTCATTTCATCAATTGATATTGTTTTCAATTTTTTGACCATCCATTAGTCAAGAAATTTGGACCATCCAATTAGATAGTCCATTAGGAGAAACTGGGCCATCCAATTTGGAGAGGATATCTATTCACGTTTAATTCACAACCTATACATATATTAGCATGCAATTAGATTAAAAAAAAAATCTAAAATTCTTAAGAAAAATCAATATCTAAATTTTGGAGAAAGATAGGAATAACATACGAATCTTACAAAATTTAAAAGAATTCATAAATATTGTAAGACTCAGATGTTATGTCTTCCGTCTAAGAAATTCAAACCCCTGATTTCCTTACGAATTTCTTTCTTTATACTAAGGAAGTAGAAAGGCTTGTAAAAGTGCAGCCTTGAAGTGGGATGGATGACCTAAAATTGAGCATTACAAACTTGTAGTAGGGCCTGTCCTGTTTCTCAACCAATGCTATTCCATAGATGCAAAACTAGTCTCAATAAGATAAAAGTTCTGCTAGTTATGGTTGGATGATAGTTTGATCAGCAGTTTGATATCAAAAAGAGAAAGCAATCTGATATCAAGAGGCAAGAGCTTAGGAGTTATCTGGTCTTCCTTTCCAAAAGATCCTAGAAGTTTTAGAGATGTTTCTGGTCTTGGAACTTCATTCTGTCTGCCCTGTATCCCGGCCCATGCCTCATGGGCATTGAAGAGTTTTCTATGACTCTTGATTTAAGATGGTTAGCCTTATTCCTATCCCTGATTGGCTCCAATTCTGGTTTTGTTGGCAGTAAATTAAAACCACTTTCTTTCACCTTTCCTTATGGTCTTTATTATATATGGGCAATTTGAATGTAAAATAGTTAGATAAAATATTTTTAATGAAGTGGAACAATTAATTAATTATTTTATTATAAAATAAGTTGTAAAATAATTGTAAAAAAAAAAAATTATAAATATATCAGTACCCCTGATCCGAATAGACGCCTCCAATGAAATGGCCTGGTAAAGATCAGTAATCTAGTTTGTTCCTCCTGCATCTTGCACCTGATTTACTGCACTCACCTGATTTACCAACTTAAGTGTAGGTCATTAATGCTGCTAGCTTTCTTGCAAGATCGATATCCAGTAGTATTTTCGAAGCCCACCGACTTCTTGGATTTAATTTGGAAGGCCTAGCTTATTATAAATATACCACATGCAGTACGTTGTTACAAATTAAATTAAAGAAGACTGTCGATCGAGCATGTACTTACCGATTCTTAATTAGGAGTACGTACCACGCCTTATAACCTAACTCATCAGTAAGATATTACATTGAGAACGCGCAACGTACGACCTATTTTTCGTGGCTAATAATGCAACATTTTTTTTTTTCTTTGCAAAAAGTCCAATCTAGCTCTTGTATATGGAGGGACTCTAATTTAAAGCTCTCATTTATATATGCATTTAATGATATTATGCTACCAAAACATAACCATGCGTTTCACATAGTCTAATACGTACATTAATTGCTTTGTACCAGCTTATGATCTATTTTATTTATTTATTTATTTTTATGAGAGGAATATATGCATGCATGGGGGATCATCAACTAAATACCAAGATCGTTTGACCTCTATATTATAAATTGTACATTCATAAAACTAACTAGAACTTGGTCCTATACTTGAACTTAAAAGATTGGAATTAGCAGCATATATACTTAATTGGTGACCTTAATTAGTTTGGGGCACGACATATAAATGACCAGCTTTAGAATCTGCAAATTAGTACTTTATATATATATATATATATATATTCGGATTTATATATTTTTTAGGGATTATATATAATATTTAATGACGTTGTCTGCATAAGAAGTATGATCAGACAATTACTTGAACTTTTCACGGGTCTCTATCTGAATTATTCGAGCATCCTTACTAGCTCCCAAATTTAAGTTGATCTAGAACTAGCTAGTACTCATGCATGATAGTCGGCAAAAACGTAAACCTCAAAATCATGTGTTAATTAAGATGTTTTAATCATCCCATGTGATGATTTTTATAGATTGGAGCTGTTAACAAATTATATCGAGCACAAGACTGCATCATAGCTAGATCAGAAGATCATGCATTAATCAGATCAAATCAGCCCTCCATGCAGAATGGTTCCCTTTATATATATATATATATATATGATGTTGCTACCAGAGAAACCAGAAAGAAGCGGTACTACTTGTGCAGCAGTAGGAATTAAGAAAGAACTTGTTTATATATAGTTAGGGACTCTCAATTTTTTTCAACGTACACTACTTGCCAAATCTCCTGATCAACAATCCAACTTTCAAAAGACTAGGGAATCCCATGTATAATCCTGTTAATTATTTCATCACTTCTCAAATCATCATTCGAAGTCTCGACTAATATAATTAAGAACATACCTCAATTTCAAAACCGACTTGCACAATATTCTTACATTTTATTTGTTTTTACAGATGAGATGGATTGAGATTAAAATTAAAAGTTGAATAAAATATTATTAGAATATATTTTTTAATATTATTTTTATTTTAATATTTAAAATAATTAAATGATTAGATGAGATAAAATAAGATGAGTTGAGAAGAATTGTAAAAAACAAAGAAGTGAGGATTACCAAATTTTATCAGTTTGGTAACCATGCACATCATTCAATGAACTATGGTGGAAAGCGTGATCGATCTTGCTCCATTATTTTAGTTATTTTTCGAATGATTAAAAAAAGGAAAAAATGAAAAATATTACGGGACCCATAATGCTATTTGGATTGACTACATCACCCACCCTTTACAACTAATTATGAATCACATCATCTTATGCGATTACCTCGAACAATCAGACACAACACTGAATACGTACTTAGATAGATGCATTTAATAGGATTGGTTTGGACAGTGGAATGAGATGAGATGAGATAAGTTAAATAAAAAATTATTTTTTTAATATTATTATTGTTTTAAAATTTAAAAAAAATTAAATTATTTATTATATTTTATGTGAAAATTTAAAAAAATTATAATGATAAAATGAGATGAATTGATATAGTTTCTACATTCAAACGATCCGATAGCAAAAATATTGGTCTGATATTGACATTAGACCACGTTTTTTCATCAGAATTAAGTACCTTATAATAATAACATTCAAAGTGGGGGACACGAGCCACAAAAGCAGATCCAGCATGCAGTAGCCATTATTCTTAGTATTACTATTCCTTAGCAGTACTGTCCATTATTAATTTGAATAAAACGAAAAGAGTACTTTTGAGGGTTGATTATTCATCAAAAAATGAAAGGGAAAAAGGGGTAAAAAAATGTTAATATGGGTGTTGGTGGCCGCCCGGTGGGTTGGTAGTACTGTGGCTCAAGGCCAGAAAACAATGCTAGATGGGCAGATTCTGATCAGGCTCTCTCAGCAGTCAGCCCCCATATACACACGTGGATCCCACTTCACCAGCTAATTCCCTCCACCTAGCTTCCACGTAATTGGCCAGTGATAACAAGAATGATAAATTTATCACAGATTAACGTTAGAGCTACTATATTTATCACAGAATAAATTGAAAGTAAAATCAAATTAATATTTATTATACAGGTGACGTGTACCAATCAAATGAAATTTGTAAGGTTTTTATGGATTCCTATGTGTTAAACCATATGATCCACAAAGCTGGTGCGTATGAAAACCATGCCACTTTACCCTAGTTTTCCTCTTTGTGATATTCCCCACTTGCTCAGTCGGCAGAAATAACTGTACCCTATTACGCTTATATAAGTCTCTCTCTCTCTCTCTCCGTCCTGCTCCCTTCAAGAGCTAGCAGCCGAAAGGGTTGGTTGTACAGAGGGACAGATTGAGAGAACGATCACGTATATTCGAGAGTACATCATTTTCAAATATATATCATCATGATAATGAAGGAAAAACATCTTGACTACTTGTTAGTTCCTACAGGCCTTACAGTAATGTTGGCATATCACATATGGCTTCTCTATCGAATTGTGCAGCACCCCAACAAGACTGTCATCGGCATCAACGCCACCAATCGCAAGTTCTGGGTCCAAGCTATGATGGAGGTAAATTCTTTTCTTGTCTTTCACGTGGCATTTCTTAGTACTGTTACATGCAAGGTTGATCGATCATGATGATGCCGGAATTCTCAAAAACATAATAAATGTGATTTCAGTTTCAATTTCTCACTTTACAATTACCAATCTTAAAGGAGAAAATTTCAAGATGAGTGTGTATATAAAAAGAGAAATGATAGTTGCAATCATGAGTACACAAGCATTTAAGAATGTTTTAAATACGGATTCATATGAAAAAAATAATAATTTTTTGATAGTAAACTATATTTTTTTTTAAAACGATTGCACAGCGCTTGACTATATATAAGATTGCTTATATAATAATATGGTTATAATACGCATGCAGGACGCGCCCAAGAATGGTGTCCTTGCCGTACAGACACTGAGAAACAATATAATGGCATCGACCCTATTGGCTTCCACCGTTATAATGCTTAGCTCCCTCATTGCCCTCTTGATGTCAAGCAGTAGCTGGGAAAAATCTTCATATAATCTTGTGTTTGGGGTCAGAACCGAGCTTGGCTTCTCCATAAAGTTCTTCTCCATATTGGTCTGCTTCTTGTTCGCTTTCCTGCTCAACGTGCAGTCTGTAAGGTACTACAGCCATGCAAGCATCCTCATCAACGTGCCTTTCAAGAAGGTGTCATCGAGTCCGCACTATCTTCATCTCACAGCCGAGTATGTTGCCAGGACTGTGAATAGGGGCAGCTATTTCTGGTCTCTAGGTTTGCGTGCCTTCTACTTCTCTTTCCCTTTGTTTTTCTGGCTCTTTGGGCCTGTTCCCATGTTGCTTTCCTGCTTTGTCCTGGTTTTCATGTTCTATTTCCTTGATGTCACACTTGAATTTGGGAGTGCGGTTGCTTTTTCTGACAATGACCACCGCAAGCATCATGTGGCACTTGGGATGGAAACTTGAAGTTGGTCCCTCGTGTGGTTGGCTTATGGTGCCATTTTCAAGTACTTTAGCATGCAGGGAGGCATACCTTAGAATGGCTGCACGCTAAGACGAAAGAAGAGGGTATTCCAGCCAAGTACTTAGGTTTATAGGAAGAAAATAAGCGCAGTCCCTATTCAACTCAAGTTGAATTAAGTTGCGCATCCTGTTGTTATAGCTTGTAATAGTATCTTATCTTTTTGGCATGCTTTGTTAACTTAGTGCAGTGCCTCCTTGCATTTATGTTCAATTATTTCCGCTTTCAGATTTGGATTGATGCAACAGAAAAAGAAACGATCGATCGGTGAGAGAAAAGAATGAAGAAACTATTCTAATCCTTCCCCCTTCGTTTAGATGAGAACCTTTACTCCTTTAATGGATATTAATTACTTGATTGCATGGGAACATTCCTTCGCAAAGATTTTGCAGAAGGGAAAGATATATAAATATATATATATATATATGCATGCATGCATATTAATCCTTGCGAGTCAATATCATAGCCCTGGTTATTATGACTAGGATATATATCCTAGTCACTCAAAAACACTAGTTAGAACCTTGAAGGTTTTATTTTTTTTTTTTACATTTGGGAATGGGAGGTTTCGAACCCAATACCTCCATTTTAAAAGCTGAGAGTTTATGTCAATCAGGCATTTGGCAGCACCTCAAAGTTTCTTAATTAGTGGTTGTTGTACTAAAAAAAAATGACAATTAAGATCAAAATTGAGTTGAGATTTTTTCTCAGATTAGTATTATTTGTAATTGTGATTATTTCCAAGGGCTGGCTTGGTGGTAGAATAAAAAGTCTCGAACACATCAAAGTTTAAGAAGCAAAGTCAAAACAAATATGTATGATGGCAGCCTCCACTAGCTACTTAAATTGCACACAATTCATCCCAAAACTTTTAATTGGCCCCAACTCCCTCGTGACAAGTTAGTGATTTCACTTCAGTGACTCAGCTGGAAAGACAAATAATACCCATCAAAGATACCTTATATAGCGTCTGATGTTCATCCATTTGATCATTAATCAATCGGCCATTGTGATTTGTCAAAGCAACCCGGAAGCTAAAGATAGTTATAATGCATCGCATGATTTGCATATTTTAAGTTGGAGAATTTTTGGGTCAGATAGTTAACAAAATGGTGTAAAAAACTGTAGTTATATTGTTTCATTTGAGAAGAAGATGGAGAGAAACTGTTTCCTAATCACATACAAAAAGCTAACTTATACAAATACAAATAACTTAATGCTGGTGCGTCTAGCTTTGTATATATACAAGTACCATCCCAAATACGCATGAATAGGGAGCCACTCTCAGTCATCCCGAACGAGAATTATAATTCTTCCTTTCCCTCCTAATTTTCTTTGATAAATATTTCCAGCAAAGTGCATGCGCGCCTTACCAAAAATGCAGCAACGGTAACAAAACCAACTGTACCATCCCAATGCAAATGTTCAGGATCTACAGTCACAAACACCAAATATGGCCTATGGGACGCTCTACAATCACACTTTTAATTTACAGCTTCAATCCATTTTCCAGGAAGTCAAAATAATCTCACCATCTAATATGAACTTTCCTGTCACATTTAACAAGATAGATCATTGATCATCTGATCTGAAGACCGACCAATGGGATAAATGGGGTAGCATTTCTTTATTGCTGTGGCATTCTTTAGATTTCTATTGTTCAACTAAACTAGAAATTAAGTAAAACAGAAGTATACTGTGCAGCTTTTCTTTAGCATCTCCGAGATGTCACAGTTTTTTTTTTTTTCTGATTTTGTGGAGCCTCCACTAGCATATGGGTTTGCATTGCCAAGGATATCTTTGCACTATGAATTGTCTCGTTGAAGTATTAAAACACCTGGTTTTGGAAATTCACATTTCATTTCAGAAAGTTTCTGGCCATCTATCTAACATTTCTTCCAATGGTCCCGCTCCTTGAGTACACCAGATAAAAAGGGTATCCGGCCAACACGATCTGCCTTCCCATAAGGCTTGACATACAAGTCAGACGATACCTCCATGTGCAACATATATACATATACATACATACATACATTCATATATATATGAGTGGTAGAAAGAATATACATCAACATGACCGAGTTGCTGAGATCAGACAATGGGAGGAAGACCCAATTCAGAAAGGGTAGCAGAAATTCAAACTTATAGCTCCATAATGTCTTTGGAGCATGGCTGAAAATATGAGATACATGAATTCCAAAATCCATGGTGAGGGTCTCCTCACCCTTTCCTTGCTGATAGATTCTGTTAACCACTTCTGAGTTGCTGACTAATTTATGGTGAAACAGAACCATTACTAGACCTGGCAATGTGGTCTTGCTCATTTGGACAGGGAATGGAGACAGAAGGCCATATAAACGCTTTGCACTAGAAGAAAAAAGCTTACATATTCAGAAGGCTATGCACAAACCTTGTTAGTCATGTCTGAACATCATTGAGCTTTAACTTCAGCTTCATGTTACCACTTTGCACAACTATTTCATTTTTAGATGGCTCCACTCTTAAAACTGTCACCCTCCTCCCAAGAGAAGAAACATACACTATATCGCCAATCTTAGGAAGCTGAGACTTCTCTGCAATATATATAGGTGAAAGAAAATCTACTCAAACATCATTAAATGACCTTCTTAACCGATACAAGATTAAGATAGTCTCATTCTTGGACAAAAAGCTTCAATATAGTAGGAAACTATTCCTTGCAAACATTTTTCATAGAAGCAGGGAAGATCTCATCAATTCTAAAGAATACCTGATGGTGATTTCTTAATATCTTCAACAAAAGATGCACTCTTAGATGCAATAGGAGGTTCACTGTATTCAGCTGTGTTATGCTGGCCATTAATTCCCAATGAATGCCGGCTTTTATCAGCTGGATTTGGCTGTGAAGATTGAATTACAGATGCACGATGCTGTCGCACTTTCCTGTGAAGAATAGAACGTGCCACTGCTGCAGCCTCGGATATTTCACGCATCTTCCTTAATCTTAGATCGGTGCTATGTTCCATTATCTTCCTTCTTGCGACCAACAGATTTTCATAAAGATCCTTTGAGAGCCTATGGTCACAAACACAGAAATACCAAGTAAAGCATCCATCAGAGCATAGATTTTTCTGCTCTCAAAACAAGGATAGCCATTTTAATGATGAGTATCAGTCATTAGGAAGCAAGTTTACCAAACTGGAATTATATTTATTTGAAATAAGTGAGAACCATATGGAAAAGGCCCGTTCTTGTACTGTTGTCAGAAATAGTGTTCGCTAGTCCAAGAAAGATAAGCGTAAAGTACAGCAAGGAGACCTCAACAAATATTCCTTCATGTTTTAGAATAATGATTTATATCATACTCAATACATGTGATGCCTAAACAGTTTTGCCCATCAATGTCTCTTGGCAACCGTTCTAGATGCCAAAGAAATTTGATAATTGGGACACCCAATTGTATATCACATCAACTGTCAAAATTATCTATTACATTAAACAGGATGGGTTATGGTTTAATTAGCGGAAAAAAGTAGAATTTTAGAGGGGGTGGGGGAAGGGGATTTGGTCATGGTAATGGTCCTTGCATCACATTATGTATTTATAAGGGATTATGGTCTTCATAACCTTTTAAGATGTGAGCTTGAAATAGCATATATGGTGCTCACCACACTTCTATCTCTATACGCAAAACTGTGGGACTAGAGTACATTACTACTTTTATTTTTGAGCAAAAGATTCTTACAGCACATGATGTTGCGCTTCCTCTAATTGCTCCTTGAAATCTTGCTTGAACCTTTCCATATCAGTTATGACCTGCATTAAAATAGAACAGAAAGTAAATGGGATAGATGAAATCTTGGTCATATACAGTTCAAAGAATTAGCTACAGTTATCTGGCATCTATAAATGCAATCTTTAAATAGTGGCAAGGGGCTGCAATTTTCAAACAAAAAAATATTAAACTTAGCATAACATAATTAAATTATGTCTGCATAATGAATTCAGTTTGATGATAAATCATGTAGCCCAAGCAAAATTCCACTTTTGAAATAATAAACTCTGCTGCTAATCCTATCTGGAACAGCAATCAAGTCATTCTAGAACTCCTTTTCTGGTACCAACAATTAAAGAACAGATGGGAATTATTTTCGCAGAGACGGGATACCTCAAGTATTTGCAAGAAGTTTTCTTTAGGTGTATATTCAACGAAGAAAAGCCAAAACTACACTATATTCTGCAAGTTCAAAATAAGAATCTTTAAACTCTATGGACAAATGGAATTCCAAAATTAGAAAAGAAAAAGTATGAGCTCATGTGCATTACCTCATCTATCTCGGCACTAGCTGCACCATATAGTTCACGAGCATTGTCTACAATTGCACTCGGGAGTCCTAACCTTTCAGCAATATTGATTGCATTTGAACGTCCTACAGTAAAATATCACTTGTTGAGCTGTAGTTGGTAGTTTTATCATAATAATATGAGATCAAATAGAACACCTAATTGCCATTGGTTGCCCAGTGAGAAAATTGGTCTGAAACTTTTCTTAGGCACAAGTGGTTCACAAATTCACAGACGTTACAATTGTTTCGTTTCAAACTGCATTTTCCTCAATTACAATCAAGTTTCTAGTAATAAAATCAAGTTTCTATTTGTTGGCAGAACCTTCCGCGGTGTATTGGAGCTGATATTAATAATATTCAAATGTTTTTCTCTCTCCTCCCTCTCTCTTCAACGATCAGATATGGCTAATTCAGGCGCTTCTCGCCGGAATTAACCACGTCCTTTCCCTTTTCTGTCTCTCTATTAGTTTCTTTTTACTTATTTCTTGTGAGAGGAGGGATTGATGTCAAGTTCTAGCCATTTGAAGGTGGAATCCAGGACCTTCCGTTTTTCGAAGGAGGGAGGAAATTATATTCGCATTTCTGAGAGGAGCAGAAGGGTGGTCAAGTTTTTTTCTCTAGAGTGCCGGTGATGTCATGGAGAATGCTTGGCACACCCTTGGCATGATGGGTTTTTCAGAAAGTTGCGGGAGGGTAATGGAGTTGTGATTATTCAGCGTCATGCTAATTCGAGGGGGTCTTTTTTGTCATTGGATGACTATGGGAATGGGAGCAAAAGGGGCTCTCTGATTATTCCCGAAGGATTGCATGGTAGAGGATGGGAAGAATTCACGTTTAACATGCGTTTGATTGCTGGTTCTGACGTCCCTGTTTTGGAAGAGGAAAATAGAGTCCAATATGCTCAGGATATTGATGTTCAGGAACGGCATGGGAAGGGGCCTAGCGGCATGTCGTCATCGGGAAGGATCTTCCTCCCAAACGGTGCTTCATTTGCATCAGTCTTGAAGAAATCGGCATGTCCTCCAACAAGTAATAGCTTCAATGGCATGGAGGGTGATGATCGAAGGAAGGGGAAGGTGATTGGTGGTGAAGTTCAAAATGAATGGCAGTTCTCATTACATGTTGACAAATGGCATCATGAGGAGACATGTAGGGGTGGCAGTTCGCATTCTGTGTATCTCGTCAATGGGGGAAGTCGAAGGGACGTTGTGGGCAGCCAGAGCTGAGTTGTCAGGTGTTCTGGAGAAGATCAATGGCTCGATGAATAAAATTGACTCGGGCTTGGGCTTGGTTATGGGCTTAGGTAGCGTTTTGAAGGGCCTTTGTCACGTAAGTTCCCCCTCTGCCAAAGCCCATGGGCCTAAGACTGCAGCTAGTAAGGGCGATGGGCCGGGCTTGAAAGATTATATTGGTGGCAATGGGCTAGGCCTGAAGCCCATTTCTCTATCGTGGTGGGTCAAAGCCCATTATGGGTCCTCTTCCTCAAGCACGAACAAGAACAAGCATTGGACAACGCAGACAGTTGATGGCCCCTTCCTATGTCAACGTTGATGGTCAAAGTTAACCCCAATGCCTCTTCCTCGGGCACGAATGCGAATGTCTCGGATTTCGTCGGCAGTTGCTCAAGGGACCTCTCCGTCGTCACAAAACTTGTCTCCGGTCACAAGGTGACCCTCTTCCTATGTCAGCACCGATGGTTAAAGCTCATCCTAGTGCCTCTTCCTCAGGCACAAACGTGAATAGGTCTCGGTTGTCGCCGGTGGTTGCTCAGGGAACCTCTCTGTTGTCATAGAACATGTTGCCGGTTTCCGGAAACCCCCTAGCTCCTTTGCAAGTGTCAATCTCCACATCGCATGGTCTCCCTTCTCATCCCGACAATCACCAGTTGCACACCTCTGCTTCTGGTGTAGTCGTGGTTGATGAATCTGTGAGGGTGTCTCCCCATATTATCAATGAGGAGGGTTTTCCAGGTCTTGTGCACAAACGAGGACACAGATTTGGCAATTTCAGATGTTGAGTCTAATGATGAGCACGATTTGTAGTTGGTATGCAAGGGGACTGGGGTGGGTGTTTCTATTAATGGAGTGGGAAGATACGAGGATGAGCCTAGTCTTATTTGCTCTCTACCTTCGGCTCACTCTTGGGCTGGTTTACATTGCGATTGGGTCTCACAAGAATCCCTACACAGTCAAACAAGAGGGCATGGTCTAGGCTAGACAGATTTCTTGTTTCTCCCTCTTGGGAGGTGCATTTCCCTGAATTATGTCAAAAGAGTACTTAAATTATGCTCTGATCATTTTCCCATCCTTCTGGATTGTGGGGGTATTCTTGAGGGGCGGAGATATTTTAAATTCAAGAACATGTGGCTCAGAGTTGATCATTTTGTAGATAAGGTGAGAGCGTGGTGGTCCTCTTATCAATTGTCGGGTACACCCAACTTTGCCTTAGCTGGAAAACTCAAAGTTTTGAAGAATGACTTGAAGAAATGGAATAAGGAGGTGCTCGAGAACATTGGGGATCAAAGAAAGTCTCTTTTCAATGAGTTACATAGATTTGATGAAAAAGAGGCTGTAGGGGTTCTCTCGGTTGATGAGAAGGAAAGGAAACTAAGTGTTGTAATTGATCTGGAAAAAATCACTCCTATGGAGAAGATTTCAAACTCAAAAGTCTAGGGCTCTTTGGTTGAAAGAAGGAGACAAGTGCACCAAATTCTTTCATAGAGTTGCTAATTCTCATAGAATAAATAATGCAATTGAGGTGCTTCACTCGGATGGTAGTGTTCTTATGGATCATTCAACTATTAAGGATCACATTGTCCTTTTTTTATGAAAAGCTTCTTATGGAGCAGTATTCTTGGAGACCTAAAGTTGATAGGCTTGCTTTTGATTCGATTGACCAGCCTAGTGCAATTTGGTTGGAGAGAATGTTTGAAGAGGAGGAGGTGCTTAATGTGATAAGAGGTATGGTCAAAGATAAAGTGTCGGGTCCCAACGGCTTTTCCATGGCATTGTTTCAGGCATGTTGGGACATTGTCAAGGAGGACATCATGAAAGTTTTTCTTGAATTTCACTCATTTATGAAATTCGAAAAAAGCCTTGATGCTATGTTCATTGCGCTTATCCCTAAAAAAGTTGGGTCCGTAGAGGTGAAGGATTATCGACCCAGTCTTGTTAGTGGTGTGTACAAGATTATCTTGAAAGTGCTCACTAATCGTTTGAGTATGGTTAAGGGGAAGATCATCACAAAGTCTCAAAATGCCTTTGTCAAGGGTTAGACAAATTCTTGACTCCGTTCTCATAGCTAATGAATGCTTGGAGAGTAGAATTAGAGGAGGCATCCTTTGCAAATTGGATATGGAGAAGGTTTTTTACCATGTCAATTGGGATTTTTTTATATATATCCTTGGTAGGCATGGTTTTGGGGAAAAATGGTGTAAGTGGATGAAGCATTGCATTTCTTCGGCTAGATTTTTAGTTTTGGTTAATGGCACTCCAGCTGGTTTTTTTAACTCACGGGGACTGAGACAAGGGAATCCTTTGTCCCCATTTCTCTTTGTTTTAGTTATGGATGTGTTGAGTAGAATGTTGAAGGTGGCGGGGGATAGGGGTTTAATTTCGGGCTTCTCGGTGGGCAGTTCCGTTCATGGCAGCATTAATGTGTCTCATTTACTCTTTGAGGATGATACTCTGATCCTGTGTGAGCCAAATTCTGATCAAATCTATTCATTGAGGGCATTTTTGTTATGTTTTGAAGCTATTTCTGGTTTAAAAGTCAATTTCTCTAAATCTAAAATGGTCCCCATAGGGATTTGGCTGATCTACTTTTTTTTTATAAGTAAAAATATTATATATATCAATAGGAGAAACCAAATACACTGAATGTATACAAGAAAACACATTGCCCATCCTAAGATATGGCTGATATATTGGGTTGTAAGGTTTCTTCTTTGCCTATGAAATATCTTGGTCTCCCCTTGGGAGCACCTTTTAAATCAAAGACAATTTAGGACAGGGTTTTAGAGAAAACTGAATGTAGGTTGGCTGGCTGTAAAAGGAACTACTTGTCCAAAGGTGGTAGAATCACCTTAATCTAATATCCCAACTTATTTCCTATCTTTATTTCCTTTACCTGCAGGAGTGGCTAATAGAATGTAAAGGATATTCCATGACTTCTTGTGGGGTGGATTGGGGGTGAGAAGAAATTCCACTTGCTCAAGTGAGATAAGATTTATTTTCCTTTATATTCGGGAGGTTTGGGGATTAGAAAGCTGAAAACTTTCAATAAGGCACTTTTAGGGAAACGGTTGTGGCGGTATCATCAAGAAGGGGATGCTCTTTGGAGGATTGTTATTGATGCCAAATATGGGAGTATTTGGGGAGGTTGGTGCACAAATGAGGTTAGGGGCATATGGAGTGGGAGTGTGGAAATTCATTAGCAATGGATGGGGGGAGTTCTTTAGAAATTTCAGATTTGATGCGGGTAGGGGTAACCGGATCAGTTTTTGGCAGGATTTATGGTGTGGAGACATGGCCTTGAAGATTGCTTTCCCTTCCCTCTTTAGAATTGCTTCAGATAAAGGCGTTTTGGTAGCTGATTGCATGAGCAACACTGCTAGTTTGACTCAGTGGTCAGTAAGTTTTATTAGAGATGCCCACGATTGGGAGGTGGGGGCTATCAATGATTTTTACAACTTGCTCTATGCCTTAAATTTAAAATTTGGAGGGGAGAATAGATTAATCTGGAATCAGCTTGGTAATAAGAAATTTTTGGTTAGATCTTTGTACAAAGTCTTGGTGCCACATTCTTCTATTATTTTTTCCCTTGGAAAAATATTTGGAGATGCAAAGTGCCGCTCAAGGTCTGATTCTTCAGGTGGTTGGCTTCTCATGGGAAAATCCTTACTATTGATAAGCTGAGAAAGCGTGGTATCGTTGCAATGGATTGGTGCTTTTGTGCAAAAGGTGTGGAGAATCATCAGATCACCTTCTTCTTCATTGTGATGTGTCAAGGGCTTTGTGGGTTGAGGTCTTTGTCAAGCTTGGCATTTCTTGGGTGATGCCTAAGAGTGTGGGGAATCTTTTGGCCTGTTGGAGAGGGATTCAAGGAAAACGTCAAATAGCGACTGTTTGGAAGATGATTCTTGTTTGTCTTATGTGGTGTATTTGGAATGAGAGGTACGGTCGTTGTTTCGACAATTGAGAACACTCGGTGGATGGGATTAGGGCTTTCTTTTTTCATACTTTGTTGCACTGGGCTTCGGTTATTGTAATGGATGGATTTAGTTTCAATGACTTTCGTGTTGTTTTTCAGCTTTAGTTTGTAATTAGGTGTTTTCTCTTGTATACTTCCTGTGTACTTGGGATATGCCTAATTACGTGGTTTTTAATAAATTTCTTACTTATCAAAAAAATAATAATAAATAACTGGAAGCTCTTTTTATATAACTAGAGATTGCAGTATTTTAACAAAGTACCACTGAAGGTAGTTTTTTTTATTTATGAATAGTACCGCTGAAGGTAGTAACAGGCTAAAGACTAAGTTGCGGTTTGGATAGTGAAATGAGATGAAATGGTTTTAGATGTAAAAGTTGAATAAAATATTGTTAAAATATTATTTTTTAATATTATTATTGTCTTGGGATTTGAAAAAATTGAATTTTTTATTATATTTTGTGAGAATTTGAAAAAATTGTAATGATGAGATGAGATAAGATGAGATGAAACACTTTCACTATCCAAAACGAACCTAAGTAATCACAATTTTTTATTGGCACCGGGTGTCCAGGAACAGCGTCCCAACTAATCCAAGAGGTGCACAGGCCCTCGGCAAAAAGTTTTCCACAAGTGCATGTCAGGTAATTTAAGGGAAAAATCCTCCAGTCTAATAGCCCCTAGAGATTGTTTGCACCTAAGGGGATTTGAACCTTAGACTTGGGCGGAGCATATCCCCAAGCCCAAGGCATTTACCACTTGAGTCAACCACTTGAGTCAACTCAGTAATCACATATTAAAAGTATCTAAATTAGTATTTGCCCATTTACCGATCAGAAAAAAAGTATTTGCCATTCATAACACTGCACTATATCATCGTGCTTTTGGTAGTAGTCACCGTCAACGTAACTCCAATTTAGGACCATATCCCATGCATATAACAGTCTCACAAACTATTGAGACAGGAACATGATTATGATTCAACTTCTTTATATAGATCATATATGATTTGTAATAAAAGTCATTATGCTAGGTGGAACAAAAACATTATCACTGTTTTTCACCAACATTGGAATGTGGTAGAAAGTGGCTGGGGTCACTTCGTTGGAACATAATAAGCCATTTCCTACTTACATGAGGGCTTCCATTTTGTGGAAAAAGACATTGACGTGAAACTTTTCCATTCATGTATCAAACACAATTTTTTATAAAAAATAATGAACATAATGAGATTTGGAACTTTGCATCAGTTTGGGAATAGTTCTTACCTTTTTCCGTCTTTTTAACACTTACATCAAAACCAGATTGGAGAAAAAGAAGGAAAAGGAGTAAGCAAAAGGAAAAAGTAGCAGCATGAATGACAGAGGTCCAAAAGTGACGGTGAAAACCTGGTACACCCCAGAGAATCTTGAATGTTGGTTTCAAGTTGACTTCATCGAACTCCATGCATGCGTTTTCGAAGGCGTCATTACTGTTAAGGCAACAATCTCAAGAACATGATTCATGAATTTAGGGCAGTCAACAAGCACGACATTGAGGCATAACTTACTTGCAATTAACTTCAACAAAACTAAATTTCCTTATTAAACTAGACATGTTAAGCAAATGAAACTTGATATTATCAATATGTCAGCTTGATCTTTAAACAAACATTAAGTACCTGTATTTCAGGGTTTTGAGTTCTCCATGATGTGTCGTAGCTATTGTCAACAAAGCACCAGTTTCAGCAAAAGACTCCAGTAATGACATCCCCAATGCTGCACCTTCAAGAGGATTGGTTCCCGCACCAACCTTACAAATACAAAAGGAATGTAATCTATATAACCTCATCATAAAAGTCAGTTTCTTATTCTTCTTATGTTTCCTTTTGAAGCAATTTTTGCACTTACTTCATCTAGTAGCACCAATGACTGACTTGTTGAGTGAAATTGAATGTCCTGCAAGATGTTATAAAGAAATTGCATGTGACCTTTTCATATGAAAAGGTAAATAGTGTATTATATCCACAAGGAAAATCACCATCACATCCTAGTATTTACTCAAACCGCGTAAACAAGAGTCTATTGACTTAAACAGCTGTTTGAATTAAAGTCCATTATGCCAAAATAAAATCATTATTAGAGCTCTCAATTGTTACTGGGAATTGTACATCCTTTCATAACAAACTGTGAAGAATAACAAATTATTGTTCCCAAGACTAAAATGCCGATCAATGTAACAAACTCTGAATAGGTATAGAAATTTAAAATAAAAATAAAAAATCAAGAATAACAGAAGTTTCTATCTCAATTACACACATGTCTAAGTTAATCAGATTTCCAGAAATATGAAGTATAACTTATGAAAACATATTCTTAATAAGATAATGAGCTGCATGTCGAAAAATAAATCGACATGCACAAACAACCTTGCAAATTCAGTAATGGAAATAGAACTGTAAAGGGATCATAAGAAACATGGCAATGGGAATAATATACCAGCATTTACAAATAGAAACAAAATCAACAAGAAGAATGTATTCATAAAATCATGCTATGAACCTTCGTAGCTAATGACTTCATGGCAATTAAGTTTAAAATGTACACTAACTAAAGAAAATTCCATGATGAAAAAGTCTATATCATATGAGCATACATGTGGAATCAGGTTGAAAAGTAACTGATGGTGAACAGAAGATGTAATCTGATGATGAATTACATTGAAGAAGAGGCATATATCGAATCTTAAGCAACTTCTAAGCATTTATAATCTCTAGCTGGTAATGTTGATGTCACACAACATTAACTCGAAGAGAAAAGAAATGTGCTTTGAGATATATTATCCTTACACTTATTCGTTTCAAGTGGCCAGAGAAGGTAGACAAAGACTGGGACAGGGACTGTTCATCCCCAATGTCAGCAAAAACAGCATCAAACCAAGGGATTTTTACAGATTCAGAAGCTAAAACGTGAAGACCTGCAACAATAGAAAAATGATTATGACAGTGAGAGGTGGTAAAACTCTAAAAATGATAAAAGAAAAACAGACTGTATAGTAGAATTATTATTGAAATTCTTCCGTTGGTTCTCACTAACTGAACATATTTAAATTACTTATGAGATTATTCATGAGCCACATGGCTGGATTTATGATTGCACAAGTTTCTACTGTCAACATTTAGAATGAAATTAGTGAGAAACTCAAAGCAAACTTGGTATGTGTAACTGGAAGTAGCATTTTGGACTCAATAGTTTAATGCGTGAAAATTCTCGACCTAGATCTATGGCAAGCTGTATTTATTTTCTGTAACTATATCAAGCTTACCATAAATGTCTAAATATCAAAATATTTAGATTGTGGAAAAAGGAAAAAACTATAGAAATAATATGCTTTAGTCCCTGCATATTAGTGAGTTATGAGACTTGTATTTAGAATTCCATCAGCATTTTAACCGTTTTTCGTTTAATAAATAAAATTTATTAAACAAAATACATAAGGTGCATCCAGGTATGCATGATGTATATAAGAGAGTCCCCTCTCTAGAAATAGAAAATGATACAAGAAATTCATGAATAGTTAGCCCACTAGATTCTATAGAGGCTGTCCAATGGAAAAGGCTATCAGTGCATATAATAAGAACTAATAAAACTAAAAGAAACATTGCATGAACCTGATTTAGCCATCATAGCCGCCAATCCAACAGTCTTTAAGCAAATGGTTTTGCCTCCGGTATTAGGGCCAGTTATGACCAAGACCCGAGTTTTATGATCTACAAAAAAGTCAACTGGAACTGGTTGAGCTTGTTCTAGAGTGGTAACCTGACAAGCAGAAGGGAATTTGTCTTGAAACAAATTATCTGACTATCATTCGAGATGCAAAATAACAAATGAAAAATACTTTAGGAAACTGGTAACATGAACTTCCAACCCATATTAGTGAAAAGTTACCTGCATTTCTAAGGATAAAAGATCTATATCTGCATCTCCCTTTCGTGACATAATCTCACCTTGCTTTTGCCTCCTGATTTCCTGAGGAAAAGAACGTTAACTAATAATATCTGAGACATCAACTCTTTGAATAAACCAAAGCATAAAGGTGTAATGACTGGTAGCAACAACCTGAAAATACCTTTTTCCAACAAAGCCAATGATCAAAGCATTTTAAAATAGAAAAATTATAATCTCAACACGGAGTACTTTACTGTAAATTCATACATCAAACTCTTAATTCAGGAACAGACCCCCTTCCCCCAACAAAAAAATAAGTAAATAAAAAAAGTAAGATAGAAAAATAACAGCAGTGGCTTTAGAGTATAACTTACATTAGTAGCATTACTGACATCCTTCCTGGCCTTCTGCAAAATTTGCCGGTGCTGCTGAAGCAATAAAGGGTTATAAGCTTTTGGCAGATACAATGTCCACTCCCTCTTAATCGGGTAAGCTGCCTTGGAAGATTTGGTTCCTGATATGGATGCAACAGAACCAGAAGTGCCGTTGCCTTCTGGGAGAAACAAATCAGGACACGTGCCTCCAAATGAAAGACTATAGGTTGCTCGAGCATTGACCTACATGTTAAGGAATCACCCATCTTTGAGGAATTACCAGCTAGAACAATCTGATGGCTTGTGTGTGCACACACCTATCTTTGAGGCACTAACCTCGTACGGAAATAGAAAGGTAGTGTTCTTGCCTCTACTCAATATTATTGCTTTCTTTTCCCAAACTTAAGTCTAAAATTCCTTAATAATTGCTGAATGAATTCACCACTTGACTTAGTGGATTCACAACTTGACTTAACAAGACCATGGCTCAAACTTTATAAGCTGGCTAAACTGCTCTAATTTTCTTTTTATGCAACTCATGGCATTAAGAAAGAAAGTGCATAAAGTAGAGGAGTTCGTTTCTTCTAAGATCGAGAGAGAGAGAGAGAGAGAGAGAGAGAGAGAGAGAGAGAGAGAGAAATAGGAAGGGAGGGAGAGGCGAAGAAGAATGGTATCAGACACCTACCACATCCAGCCGAATTATAATGTTCAATAACTGTTCAATTTCATCAAGATCCATTTGCATCTGTGCAAGAAACGGTGACATGAAAACACAATAAGTAATGTAAATATTTGCAAATGAAAATAATTATCATACAACAAAACAAAAACCTTTTCTGATAGCATTGAGAGTACATCTGCCTCAGCCTTTGCTGCTGATGCCCTTGCTTGCTGCAGTTCATCATTCAAAGGAACGGCAGAGAGTGGTTCTACAATGCTTCCTGTGAATGAACCACTAAAACAGTATACACCTCTCAGGAAAGGGTTATAATGTACGTGGATTATTTAGAAAACCAGGATTCCTTGTCATCAAGAAAAAAAAATTAAAAAGCAAACCCAAATTGTTTACATGTGCAGTGTTGGCTGAAATTTATACAACAAAATTTTATGGACCTGGATAACAGTAGACCCTTAAAACTTGTCAGTCGATCAGCCCCTGATTTTATACACCACCGGCCGTCAATGTTACTCACTTCCTGAACCAGTATTACTCGATTCAGTAGGAAGACAAGGGAATAATGAAGATAGAGAGAGATACACTTCTGATCTTATGTTTGTTACCAGAAACGATGCTTCACTCTTTTCATTCCTAATTAGGCTCTCCATTAAATGATATATCTGAACAGAGAAGACAACAACAGATTCTTAAGATGAAATTGTTGATAACAATCTAGAGAAATGCTGTTTTTAAGCTGTTGGCCAGAATGATAACAATGAAAAGTTGCTTGCAGGTCCTGCCAACAACTTATATGCCTGAAAATAGGACCCAAAGGAGTGTCGAGCCCTTAAGCAGGTGAGACAGGCACTGCAGAGTTCCCAATTTGCCTAGCAGAGTTCCCAACAAGCTGCTTGACTCTTGCTTGGGCCCTTGGATTACCTACCTATCCATAAACCTTAATCGCTAACAACAGAAAGATGAATGATAGAAGAGCTACCCAGCTTCACTACAATGAAAAATCTAAACTCAACTCAACCAAACTGTTGCAAGCAATATTAGAAGTTTCAAGAAACCACCATTGGTATGGGTGGTTCTATGTTCAGGGGCAGGAAGGTTAGATATCTTCTGGCAGATGGCTGCACTAGACTTGCTTTATTAAGCACTACACTTAGTATGCTCATTAAGCACTACTCTTGATAGCCCTCCTCAAATAATGGCTGGTGACACCTAGAAGTTTCTAACATTTGGAAAAAATATATGACAAAAAACTGGATTTTACCTTTCTCTCAAGCATCCTCACTCGATCGCGTGCATGTTTCAGCATTGAACTCTACAGTGAACAAAATTTGAAAAACAAAACTAATAAGATTACGGAAATACTCAACACTTAAGAACCAATAATAATTTCAGCAGGACAAATGACAAATAGAACCTATCAAAACATGTATCACAGCAGAACAGAAAATATTTAAGTTTCAAAAATTTTTTGCAACAAAAACACAGTTTGGCTAAAAAATTAGAAAGACATCACAAAAGCTATCTCAACTATAATAATCAATAGAATTGCACCACCGAAATATGTATAATGGCAATGATGGAAATTCTATGAGGTAAATATGTACAAACCGCAGAGTCTTTAACCGAGCCATCTTCATCAATTACTTGCAATATGAATTTCACTAATGATCGATTTATAACCAATCCCATTATCTGCACGCAGAGGAAGGGAGAAGTAAGACCATGACAGCATTCAAAAGATAGGGAGACGGTAGGTTCTTAGGTTCAATCTTAATGCTCCAATAGTCCAATTACATCTTCTGTGAGAGGCATAAAGCGTCTGTACCAATCTTCGTCTTCCTTGATGGCAGCTTTTAGATTAAACTGCAGTGTGTCAGCAAGCTGTAGTAGAGCTGCAACAGCCATCGCCTTATTCCCATCCACCGGTAAACTTCTCTGTGCTTGTAGGATAGCAGATTTCACCTTCAAGGACAACATAGCAAACACTTGGAGGAAAGGCATGAATGATAAAAAGGGAAGACATTCACATATTTTTTAACAGAGAAATAAGGAATCTTTCATTTGCAAATGTTGAAGAGTCATTCTGAGAAGGTGTTTTGATTCATGAAATTAAATAAAGAATCTTTGGTTCTTTGGCATTCATTGTTTTCTTTTTTATAACACAAAATAAATAATAGAAAATGAAGATAGCCCATTATTAAATTCCACAAATACTAAAACAATCGTAACGGTTTCTCAACGAGCTAGAATGAACCCAACTCTGGACAAAAGCTGGATAAGGCCGTCATGTATTCATTAAATTCGTCACTACATGTATGACCGAAAGCCACAATGAAAAAGCTGCCTTTAAAAACAACCATTTTGTATCAGCTCAACTGAAACTCAGTAATACTAACATATCGTCTGCGAAGAAAAAAAAAAAGGATAACAGCGAAATAAGAACAGTGCCCTCACGAGAACTGCGTCGATGCCGCCGAAGTCCAACCTGCAACCACCGTGCTTGTGCATTTCAACGGCCGCATTAGTCTCCTCCAGAAGCCTCAGGCTTTCCTCGTACGTCCGGTTCAGAGAGCACAGCTGGGCCTAACACAGGGCAAACAGAACCAAATGCTAAAAAAAGTTGTCAAACAAAGCAAAAGAATAAACATTGAGGACGTAATAGACAGATGGAGAGAAAGGGAGAGACTTTGGTAGCTTCGCGGCCCAAGGAAGTGCCGGCAAAGGATGCGACGGCGTCGCAGAGACTGCCCCATTCGAGAACTCTGAGACTATCGTGGTGAACCGAGGATTTCTTGTTGGTAGCTTCGTCGTCGTAGGTAATAGAAAGGTTTGCGGAGACGGGGGCTTGTTTGAGGAAACATGGGTATTTGAATCTAACGGACTTGATAATAGTAATCGGAAAAACAAAGACTGAGGTGGCGTTGGGATTTACAAACAATGCGCAGTAATCCATTCCCGTCTCTCTTTGGGCTTTAGCTACAGAAACCGTTGGTACGTGGAAGAGAGACCTGGATAGAAAGCACAACGTGTGGCTAGATTTACGGTTTTAGAGAATTTATTAAAATATAAATCATTAATTGATCACCCGACGGTGGTCGCCGATCAACCTCTACGTTATGGACCAAACTTATTGTAATTTGCCGTGCCAAAATAGTCGTGACAGTGAGATGGGTATAAATGATTTGTAAATAATAATAAAAATAATTTTTCCTTTCGTTTCAAAGTTTTCTTTATAGAAATGTTTTAATTATAAAAAAAAATTTAAAAATAAATAAATTTAAGAACGGACCTATCTTAATGTAATATATTAAATTATAAAATTATTTTTAAATTATAAATAGAACTTGTCAAAGACAAAACATCATATATGAGTTTACCTTTATATGGAGCTAGCAATTTGTATTCGTGAATCATATTCGTGCCATGTCAAGTCATGAATATTAGAGTATATAGATCAATCGAACACGATCCATTTAATTAAACGGTTCAGATTCTAAAAGTCTAATATGACTTATATAAATAACGAGTGACACAGCATGCCCACTTCACCCAGTTAGTAACTAATTTTTATTGGGTTAATCTGGATACAACTCATTTAGCCTTTTTCAGCCAATTAACTCACTTCAACCCATTCGTTATCAATATCCAAACCAATAATATATAAGAAAATAAATTTACATATTAACCAAACAAATTTAATAGTTTGAGATATTAAGTAGTCAAATACTAATATTAATATTATATGTTCTCAACAACAACAAAAAGACATATAAGACTAAATATTTATAAAATTTGAAAAAATAATTTATTCGTATTATACGGGTTGATTGTAGATTTTGTGAGATGACTCGTAATTAACTCGTTAATAATCGTGTCTTATATGGCCAACCCGTTTTAACTTAAACTCATTTATATCAAATCCAAATCTCCTTATTTCATTTTGTGGTCGTGTTGAGTTTACATATATTGTCACCCCTTCTTATATAATCATGGAAAATGTCTTTAAAAACGAAACATTCAAAAGCGAAACAATACAACATCAAATATATGTATTTAGTTGAATCCTCTAGGCGGTGAGTAGCCCTAAAAAGAGCCCTCTCAAGCAAGCTTGGTTGAATACGTACATCTTTTGGAGAGAAACAAAATGAGCTCTAGTGATATCACAATTGTCAAACTCCAAAAATATCTGACTAAACTAAAAGTATTCTTGATCTTGTTGCAGATCTTCATCATGTTTATCCTTTAGCATGGAGATGACCAATGTGGATGACTTGGAATTAAATGGTTCATTCTTAATAGATGTCAGGAGATTTGTGGTATGGAAATGAAAAAGAATGATTCCAATAAAGGATGATTGCCAAAATCAAGCAAAAGTCAAAATTAAGATTTAAGCCTTCAATTCTGCAATACAGAACATTTAGAAGTTATTGTACAATGTTGTAACTATTGTATATTCACAGCCATGATTCTTATGTATTTCCTAAATTAGTTTTGTGATATGTTTGTATATAACTTGTATCAACTACTGAATGAAAGTGTGGGAAAATTTTCTATTCAAATTTGCAATAAAATTCTTTATATGGTATCAGAAGAGTCAGTCTCTAACGTGGCTTCAATTCCTATTTCACCATGTCATCTTCCTCAACCCAAAATGCCCAGAATCCCAATACCCATCATGTTTCCTCCACCGAAATCCCTCTCATTGCTTTCAATATCACTGCTCAAATCAATGAAAAACTCACTCCCTTCACTTTTCCTCAATGGAGAGCCCAATTTGAAGCTCTCCTCATAGGCTTATGACCTACTTGATTATGTCACTGGCATTTCTCAATGTTCGAATCTGGACAACAATTTAGTCTCAACCTTACAAAAGATCCATTGGGTTCGTCAAGACAAGCTTATTCTAAGCGCCATTCTAGCCTCCACCTCTCCTACTATAACTCCTTTTATCGCTATTGCTAAAACATCACATGAGGCATGGAAGAAACTAACATGTCTGTATACAAGTAGGTCACGGACAAGAGCTATGCAGTTCAAAGAGGAGATTACCTTAATTCAGCATGGAAATAGGTCCATTACTGAGTATTTGCATGATGTCAAGGCCTTGGTAGATGAGATTGTCATTATTGATCATCTCATTTCTGATGATGACTTAACTTTGTATGTCTTGCATGGTTTAGGTTCTGATTTTCGCGAAATCGCAACGCCAATTCAAGCAAAGGAGAACTCACTTGCTTTTGAGGGGCTTATGACCTCCTCGTCGGCCATGCCAACTATCTGCGAAGGTTAGATGCTGCAACTCAGCAACTGGTAGCTACCGCGAACTATACAACATGGAAACCTGGTTCGGCTGGAGGTTCTGCAAAGAACTCCTCTAAATCAAATGGCGTAATCAAAATAATGGGCAAGGTTGTCGCTCTCAACATGGATCCTGTCAGTCCAATAACAATTAGCGGCCCTTTAAGCCCAAATGTCAGATATGTGATCAGATTGGTCACACGGCCAAAACATTTTGTCAGTTATCTCAAAACGAAATCACTGTAAATTGTGCCGGCATTTCCAAGGCAACTGAACAAAAATGGCTTATTGATTCTGTTGCATCTCACAATATTACTGGTGATCTTCAAAACTTGTCTATTCACTCTGAATATGATGAAACTGATGAAGTTGTTCTTGGTGATGGTTCAGGTCTGGTTGTCTCACACATTGGTTCTTTAGCCCTCCATTCGCCTAAACGCACTTTTATCTTGAAAGATACTCTTTGTGTTCCAACCATCAACAAAAATTTAATTTATGTGTATCATTTTACATCCTAGAATAATGTCTATGTTGAATTTTACCTGTGAATGATTAGAAAATGGAGGCGATCCTACTCAAAGGTGCATGTGAAAACGGCGTTTACATTTTTCCGGAATCAATGATGGGAACTCCTTAAAAAATGATTGTTAATGTGCATGAACGTATCTCACTTGATGGGTGACACAAGCGTCTTGGACATCCATCCTAAAACTGAAAAAGTTTTAGTGACAGTGACGCCATTCGGAAACACCGTCAACGAAGCCCAACCTGGTTTTCAGGAAACCCAAAGCCCACCTTCACACACGGCCTCACCTTCATTCTCGCATCAGTGCCCTAATCCTTTCATTTTATTTTCCTCTCCATCCATGCAAGTGCTTCTACCGTTGTCTTCATTGTCACAACCAGTGCTGCCATCGCCGTCCACCACAGTTCCAAAAGATGTTTCCGCTACTGCCGCATCATCTTCAGGTAACCCCTATTCTGCACCTTATTCTTCCTCTGCACCTTTATGTTTACACGACAGCTTAGATGCATTTCACATTCACTCCAATTTGCATCTTTCACATGAACCTCTCTTCCATGAAAATCCCCCCCTACTCTAGGTCAGATTGAAATTCCACCCCCCCCCCAATGATGAAACCCGCACAAATACCACTCGGTCAATGATGGAGAAAAAGTTGAATAAAAATATTATAAAATTAAAGTTGAATAAAAATATTATAAAATTAAATTTTTTTTATAATATACGTTTTTAATATGACAATGCTAGGGTGCCTACCAAATATGCCTGCAAAATGTGCACGCTAGTACAAATGAGCTTTTTCATTTTTCATTTTTTTTTCTTTAAGTATTTTCAAACATCCATAACCATTAAAAAAATAAAAAAATACAAATTCACTAATAGTCACTTCTTTAACCATTAAAAATATATATATATATATATATGAGTGGGCACGTTTGGTTGACATATTTGTTAGTCATATTATAATTTTCATTTTTAATATTATTTTTGTTTTGAGATTTGAAAAAATTAATTATTTATATTATATTTAAAAGTTTAGGAAAGTTGTAATTATTAGATAATGATTAGATGATAAAGTTAAAAATTTAAAATTAAAAAATATTATGTTTGAACGATGTTTAAAAATGAAATGAGATAAAAAATTTTAATATGAGATGAAAGAATCTGTATTCCCAAACAAGCCCTAGACTAATAAATGCATCATAACAGTTTGAATTCTGAGAGCTGTCTGGATGAGATCATAACTACTAGATAATCAATCACTCATTCTTTTTTCAATCCTCCAACAATGCTCTCCATCTGGTGTCAGCACTTAGCCATATTGTTTGAAAATTAAAAGGGTCAACTAGATTTGTGAGCATTGAGTGATTGTAATTTACCAGTTGGCATTTTCTGGGATACACGAAATCTTTGGCATTTATGCGGCAGATGAGATGTATCTTTAAATGCATATAGAATTTCTTGCTAGCTAGGCAATTGATGATCAGCAGTACTGACTACTGCATGCCGGAAAGCAACAACTGGGCTTTGGAAGGTTCCTCATGATTGGACTCTTGGAATAACTACACATACCCACTAAAATAATCATATTGTTAATGACTTTTCTTAACTTTCTTCACTATTATGATTTATGGGCAGGGGAATCTTTATTTTTTATATTTTTATACAAGGAAATATATCAAAAATTTTTCTATTTTGCCTCAACTTAGAGTATTAATATTGGTTTTTTTATGAAAAAATTTTGGGAAAAATCACTATTAGAAGCAGCCACTTTTTTTATACACTATGTGGTATTATCCAAACCACACATCTTTCACACATCATCCAAACCAGGCTGAGAGAGAGAGAGCTGGGTGGAGAGCGAGAGAGAGGTGGAGGGCTTGGCTGGCTCGGAGGTGCTTGGGGAGGAGTCGCAGTGGTCAGGGGAGGTGTTCGGTAGGGCTAGAACCGACGCACAGGGGCGATAGAGCCGTCGGTGACCCCGAGCTCGTGTGAAACCCATTTTATGGATAGTTTGCGTGTGTGCGACGGAAAAGGAGATGGAGGTTCATGGTGGCTGGGTCTACAAGAGGTGGTCGCCAGTGTGAGGTGGTGGAGGTGGTGGAGGTGCGGTGGCCTGGGTGGCCGCGTACGGCGGCACAAGTGGAGAGAAATAGGTGAAATCCATTTCGATTGGGTTATCGTAGTGGAGAGAGAGAGCTACGCGTGGGGGAGATCGGTGGTAGCTGGCTTGGTTGCCAGAGTGAGGGGGAGTCGCTAGTGATGGCGGTGAGGCTGGGCGGCGCACAACGGCACAGGCCTGCGCTGAAGGAGAATCGGGCCAGAGGAGAGAGAGAAAGTGAGGAAAGAGAATTAAAAAAAAAAGGGACCAGAAACAACCACGTAGTGTGTACAATATGTGCACAGTTATAGTGGCTGCTCTGTAGCACTACTCATACATCTTTGAGCCAAATAATAAAAAATATTATTATTATTATTTATTTTTTTCTAAAATTATTTATTATTTTTTATATTTTACAATTAGCACCATTGCAAATTTTATCATTTAGCACCCACTAGAATTTTTTTTCTAAAATTCTATCCGTTGGTGGAGAGAGAGAGAGTGGGGGAGAAAAGTGAAAAAAGTAATAAAATAAGATTTTGAGAGTGAACAATGCATCTTCAAATTTGTAGAAATATTATTCATAACTATGCAAATTTTTAGATGTGCATAATCCAATACAGCCCAATTTAAGGTCATATTATGCAAATATATATATGCATATGCATATGCATAATCCAATTTTAGTGCTCTAATGTTTTAGATACTTGTAGTTCGCTTAATATTGTAAATGAGTCGAATTTGAGTATTTTTTTTTTAAAATATTATGGGCAGGGATTTTTATTTGTTATATTTTTATACAATGAAGGATATATCAAAGGTTTTTCTGTTTTGCCTCAATTGATACTTAAGATTCTCCCATTTCAAATTGAATAACTTTTGATCTATATTATACTCCAAATCTTTGCAAGTGGACGGACGGGATCATTCTTTGTTTTAACGATTTTCATGTTATATGTGATCTTCCTAATATAATATTTAACTGATTTGTCTTGCTAAGTTGTATTTTCTTGTTGTCGGGTTGAATTAGTTGTTACTATTAAAGATTAATGTTGTTTTCCTACGTGCATCTTACCTCGGCAGACTGAACTATGTCCGCGTCCCTGAGCACAGACAATATATATTCTATTGACAGCGAGTCAGCGGAGAATTAGAGAATTGACAACTAGTGTTAGAAGAATCTTTTCCTCGATCATGATTCTTCATAACTTTTGGATAATTTCGCAACAAAATTTATTATAATAATAATAATAAGAAAAATATTAAGTCTATATAGAAATTTTATGCAAAAAAATTTAAATATTGACGTAGTTTAATGTAATTTGTCATATTATAAAATTTTATTTTATTAAAAAATAGATCTGATATATTATATTAAGTCATGTTAATATGTAAATTTTATTTTGTAAAATTTCTAATTTTACACAATTTCTTTGAAAATGCAAAAATTATAATAAAAGTTTTCATGCAGGTGGGTGAGCCACATTTTTTTTTTAAGAGTTTTTGAGAATTTATTCATCATAAAACTACACAGACATCTTTTTTCTTCTTTTTTTTTTTTGCTTTTAAAAACAATTGAACATATTGCCGTTTTGTGACGGATGCAGTTTTGACTTTTGTGGCCGGCCGGCCGGCGATAATTAGGCTGTCATTTTCTTCTTGGAAGACTTTTTTAATTATGCATGAGAGCTATGAAAATTACATGCAGTGATGATCCAAAATAGCAAGCCGAAAAAAAAAGGGAATCTTTGAACAGACCCAAATTCTGTGTTTATTTAAGACTAATTGGTGGACCTTTAATGGGTCCCATACCACATACCAAACACTGCCTAAGCCGTGAAAAAAATCATTGGATTTTATTTTTTAGGAATCACACAATATTTATTGAATCTCTTTAATTGTATATAAATAACACAAAAGAGTATACATACATACAAACAATCACGTCTGTTTCAAAAAGAAAAAAAAAAAATCACGTGCCCCGAATCCGGTATGGATCTTCCTTATTATCAATAATAATAATAAAAAAGAACGGTTACTCTGCTGTCTAAGTAATACCGTTCGTTTGTACTGCTAATTATTTTTTTTTATTTTTTTATTTAAATTTTTTTAATATATTTAAATATTTTTAAAAAATAAAAAATATACTAATATATTTAAAATTACTTCTTTAATTACTAATTAAAAAACAATATTTCAAAAAAAAAATGTCATTTTCTTTTGCGCGCGCGCGCGCGCGTGTAAAGCTAAAGCTAAATACGTCCCCATCGAGCACAAACAAATGTACTCTTTTTCGTGAATGACATTCCACTCCACGTCCAATACAACGTCGCCGCAACTCACGAAATTGTGTTTGAATACACTCAGCCATATTTGTTTACTTTTCTTGGCCAGCTTTTCAGTTTGAGATAGTTAAATAAAATATTATTTTTAATATTATTATTATTTTAAAATTTAAAAAAAATTATAATAATAAAATAAAATAAAATATTTAAAGTGAATTTCGAATTCAAACGAAACTCGTCTGAATAACCATTGTAATGAATCGTTAGAATCTCAATCTCTTAATTTCTTCAATTAAAAATTAACAACATTGATGTCCAATGAAAAAGAAAGAAGAAAGAGAGAGAGGCTCTATGAACAATGAACAAGATTTTATTATTCATTTTCCTAATCAAACAGTTGTCATGTCATGTGAGAAGGAAGTAGGACAGAATGCCTCTCCCAGTCCCTTAAATTCAGAGCTTCACCACTTCCCTTTCATCCCTTAATCTCCGCCTCTGATCCCCAATTCTCTCTCTCTCTCTCTCTCTCTCTGAGCAGTCTAGCCACTCGGCCAAGAAATCTCAATTCAATGGGTTTCGAGGGAGATGAAGAGTCGCTCAGCACCCAGCAACTACCCGCCAAATCCATGTTCAGGTACAACTCTCCCTTCGTCCAAGTCTCCCTTATTGGCCTCGTCTGTTTCTGCTGCCCCGGCATGTTCAACGCCCTCTCCGGCATGGGTGGTGGTGGCCAAGTCGACCCCACCGCAGCCAACAACGCCAATACTGCTCTCTACACCACCTTCGCCGTCTTCGGCGTACTCGGCGGCGGCATCTACAACATCCTCGGTCCCCGCCTCACCCTCGTCACCGGCTGCTCCACCTACGTCCTCTACGCCGGCTCTTTCCTCTACTACAACCACAAAGAGCGCCAGGAATTCGCTATTGTCGCCGGTGCTTTCTTGGGGGTCGGCGCAGGCCTCCTCTGGGCCGCCCAGGGCGCTATCATGACCTCTTACCCCCCAATTCATCGTAAAGGGACCTATATCTCCCTCTTCTGGAGTATCTTCAACATGGGTGGTGTAATCGGTGGCCTTATTCCTTTCATTCTCAACTATAACCGTGCCGAGGCAGCTTCGGTTAACGATGGCACATATATCGGTTTCATGGCCTTTATGTCAGCTGGGACGCTTCTTTCTTTGTCTATTTTGCCACCGAGCAAGGTGGTTCGTGACGATGGGACACGTTGTACTAATATCAAGTACTCCAACGTTAATACGGAGGCGCTTGAGATCCTTTTTTTGTTCTTGAACTGGAAGATGCTGCTCATAGTGCCTGCCGCTTTGGCCAGCAATTTTTTCTACACGTATCAGTTCAATAACGTGAATGGGGTGATGTTTAATTTGAGGACCAGGGGGTTTAACAATGTGTTCTACTGGGGGGCACAGATGTTGGGCTCGGTTGGAATTGGATACATAATGGATTTCAGCTTTCAGAGCAGGAGGATGAGGGGATATGCTGGAATTGGAGTGGTTGCGCTTCTCGGGACTGCTATTTGGGCTGGTGGGCTTGCCAGCCAGCTCGGCTACTCGCGCAGTGACAAGCCGGAGAAGTTGGATTTCAAGGACTCGGGTGCCGATTTCGCGGGGCCATTCGTCTTATACTTCAGTTATGGGTTGCTGGATGCCATGTTCCAGAGCATGGTTTACTGGGTGATTGGAGCTTTGGCTAACGATTCTGAAATCCTCAGCAGGTATTGATTATTGTTTTATTGTTAACTCTGTGCATGTTTGTATTGTTGTTGTGCATTTGGATTAGAGTAAATGTGTTTCTAGACCTTCTATATGTATAGGTATTGAGAATTGTTTTTTATTCCAGAAATTTGTGTCATTGTATTGCAGGTATGCTGGGTTTTATAAGGGAGTGCAGAGTGCTGGGGCAGCAGCCGCTTGGCAAGCTGATGCACACGGTCTATCCTTCATTGGCCAGTTGATTTTGAATTGGGGCCTTACTACAGTCGGTATTCCATTATTGGGGGTTCTTGTCATGTTGGCAGTGAACGATGACAACAAGGCTGAAGAGGAAACTACCAAGGAGGCTGCTCTTACTCCAGCTACCCCTGCCTATAAATGACATAAGATGTGGAGGGAGCTGAATTCTTTAATCCATCATGGTTCTTGTGTTCTCCACAGTGATCTAAATCTTGGGAGCTTGAAAATTTCATCGAAGGCTGTATGCGATTTATTTACTGTCATTAATCATCTTACATGAGGGTAATGAAGTTCATGTTTTGTGCAGAATGTCTGTCCCCATATGTTGTTGTTGCTCCTCTTTATGCAAGCTTAATAACCACCAAGCTAGGCCCCATATCATTAAATTCGTGTCCTTAGAAAAAGCGGATTTGATAAAGCATTTTTTACCTTGTAATCTTATACAAGCTGATTCCCTATATTGTTTTGCCTGATACTCTAATAGAGATTCACTCAGATGGTTTCCACATGGGAGTTCTGAGAGATATTGGAAAAGGAGTACTATCTTGCTCAATGTCATAAATATCATAGTTTTCTGTTCATGTTATTATTTCACAGGTTGTGGTTTTGATTCTTTTGAAATGTCGCCTAGCAGGGAACTAAAGAGCATCGTATAGAATTTAGGACTATATGCGGCAGAGAAAGGAATTAAATGCTTTGAATTAAGTTCTGAAGTTACCTATGGGGGCAGTACAGATAAGAGGTGACCGAAGTGGCAATTGAACTAAGCAAATCTGCCGCACGTCAGAACCATGAAAACTCTTGGATTTGATGATTTACCTTTTGACATAGTAAAATTATAGTGGACCATAGCATAGCATTGACAAAACTACCACCGTCAACCATTATTGGAGGTAGTGGTAGGGACGAAGGAGACTGACTAAAAGGGAAAAGAGTTCTTATGGAGCTCTAGTGTGATAATTTCATTAAGGTAATTATGACATCTGCACTAAATTGTGATGATGTGGGGCTAATGCAACAATCTGTATTTGAACACAGCGCAGGAAGGTCTCTTTACTGCTCATGTTTATGAATGCCGAAATTGGTGTGTTTTAGTCTTTGATTGAAGTGGCTGACAAATCCTTAGGATGTGAAAATATAAATGTTGAGTGAAGTTTCATAGTTTATTTTCTTTAGGATTAGAGTCATAATGGAATCTGAGTGCCTTGTGATTTTTTTTTTTTTTGATACATGGGGGAGGGGGATTCGATCCTTGGTTCTCTTAGTGAGAAACCAAGGTGTTGCCAATTTGTCCAAAAGACCTTGGCGAGTGCCTTGTGCTGCTCACAAGATTTTCTACATCTTCAGGTGTAAAAAGTTTTGGTGACCAAAATGGGTCTCACCAGAATCCACTTTCAATTTACACTAACAAAACTGTACAAGATTTGGTAATTGTGTTGTGAAAGAATAATGTGATATTCTACTCTAGATATTCATGAAAATTGTACCTATGATATGAAAGATGAATTTCAGAGGTCCAAATACAGATTTCTTTCCGTCTCATTTCTATCTTTCTTTCTTGCTTTATTTTTTCTCATTAATTTCTACCTTTTATTTTCGTTCTCCTCAAAAGATAGCATTTTAAGAATGTCTACTGTTCCAAGAAAAATGGTTTGAAGGAAATGAATGATGGTTAATGTCCTAATATTTTGCAGAACATACTTGATTCCTAAAACCGGATATATGGGTTAGTGTTATAAAGCAACAAATTAAAACTCCAAATATAAATATCAGAGGAATAAAAATAAATTAACAATTGTTCCAGATCTTCACACGAATCCCAATAAACCAGACTGAAATTAGACAAGTATCATTCCAATGATAAATCTCTTATAGTTAGATTTATTGTTTCTGTTAAGTTGGAAGTGTCATCACGCAGTTGCAACAGGTGCATCACTTCTATCTCCTGAGCTTGGAGTGGCATCTGATTTCTCAGTCTTGGCCTCAGCTTGCTCCTCCTTTGCCGGCTCTTGGGTCTCCTTAACAGCCTCAACTTTGTTGTCATTGGATTCTTTAGCAGGGGCTTCAACTTTGTCAACTTTGTCATTGGATTCATTAGCAGGGGCTTCAACTTTGTCCTCTGTTGTTGTCTTGGTAGTCTCTTCAGCTGCCTCCACCAAAACTGGTGCAGCTTCAATGGTCTTCGGTTCAGAGGACAAGTTTCCATTCTCCTCCTTGGGGATGTCTACCAAGGGTGCTGCACTCTGACTCTCGACCCCATTGTCGGTCCCCTGCAGTCACAAATCAGCAAAACAAAACAAAAGGAAACAGCATCATAAATAATCAAGTACTTCTGCAATGAATCTCAAGATGGTCTGGAGGGATCAGAATGCATGCAATGCATACTTGAGCAGAAGTCTCCCCGTCAACCTTCTTGGGAGCGGCGCAACCATCAGTGTGGATTGACTCGGCAAGGATGTCAGACTCCCTGGGCTTGGTCGCACAGCCTCCCATTTTATTGAATTTTGTGGGAAGGATGGGCGAGTTGGGGAGTTGGGTTGCTGAAAGACCAGTATAGGATATATATATATATATATATATATATATATGCTTATGAATGAGGGAGTTTGAGGCGGAGGACTAAGGGAGAGGTGGGAGGGTAATATAGCCAGAAGATGCAGATATTTAGGAGCTATTTTTGGTTGTGCAAGAGCTCGTTAGGCTGGCAAATTATAGGCCAAAAGTCTGTGTGTGACTTATTCATACCGACGGCCAGAAGTTTGCTTTTTGGGCCTCTCGTGATGGATATGGAGTAACTGTTGTTTGTTGTTAGTTATGACAGTTAGTCCGGAATTCTTGGATGGCAGCCTAGACTAGCCTGATGGTTGCTCTAAACTTAGAACTCTAATGTCGCGAATTGGTTGTCTTTCTAGATTTGAATACATACCCTGGGGTGACGGGTAAAAAAAGGGAAACACCTGGAATCTCCATACTATCACCCATTTTCGTATTTGGTATGGAAGCTGCTTCAAACAAACTGTCAAAACATTTTAGGTCATGTCTGAATAGTAAGATAAAATGAGATTATCTATAAATAGTAATGAAATAGTTTATGAATAATAATGAAATATTTTGAGTTATAATATTTTATGGAGTTTTGGAAAATGATAAAAAAATAGTTGAATAAAAGTTGAATTATTTTTTGTGTTTTGTTTAGAAGTTTAGAAAAGTTATAAACTTGTAATGATTAAATGAAAAAATTAAAAATTTGAAATTGAAAGTATTTCTGTTTATTATGATTTATAATGACAAGATTTAAGTGCATATTTATCAAATAGTTAACAATTTTTTAATACTAAGATTTGCAAAAAAGTTCTATAATTAAGGTCTCGTTTGTTTTTAGAAAACATATAATCTAATCTAATCTAATCATTACAACTTTTCTAACTTCCAATACAAAATAAAATAAACAATTCAACTTTTTCAAATTTCAAAACAAAAATAATATTAAAAAATATATTCTAATAATATTTTGTTCATCTTTTTAACTTTAATCATCAACTCATCTTATCTCATCTACGAAAACAAATGAGCCAAAGATTTATTGTGAAAAATTATTTTTCCAACCACAATCTCAAACGGTACTAAATGCAATGCTTAGGCTCTATTACTATTTATTATTTTATCATTACTTTTCATTTACTTTTCACTATTTATTATTATTATTCACTATTATTTAATATTTTATTATTATTTTTTCACTATAATTCACAAAATATCTAACATCATCACACTGTCCAAACTCAATCTAAATTTTATAACTCGAATCTATTTAGGATTTGAAATCTGCTACTTGATTTGGGGATTTTAATTTTCAACGCAAATTAATCGCTTTCACATTAGATCTTCAATTCTCTCGAGTCTCGGCAACATTTTCAATTATCTTCAAGTTTTTTTAAAAAATCTCAACCCAATTAACAAATCAAATTAAACTATTTATTTTTCGAAGTGTAAAGGAAATTACGATGCTTAGAACAAAGCGAAAAGCGAGTCGCTTTTGAAAATTTATTTCGAAAAAAATTCATGTGTGTAAACAAATTACATACTAGTTTTTATTTAAATTATATGCTCTTCAAATGTGGCATTCCCGTTGTTTCAAAATGTTGTTGCCGTATTCAAGGATCCTCCAAAACCACACGCGTATATGTATATATTTATATATATTTTATGAAGGTTCTGTTGCATGCGGATGGTGTTTGGAAATATTTTTTAGCTCCATTTTTTTATGTTCTCACCTTATTATTGTTCATCGCTGGAAATGGAAATGGCCTCTTCACTCATGATGTTCTCTTTTTTGCAGAAACTCTCAGTTTACTTGCACAATTGGTTCCTGTCTACCATATGGGAATTATGTTAGGAATGCCTCGAGTCGAGATTTCATATATATATATATATTTATCGATATGTGGCTTTCATTAAAGTCAGTGTAAGGGGGGTTTTCTCCATGTCGGCCCTTAAAGCAAGCCTAGTAGGGACCACTTGAGAAGTAAGCAAGAGAATCCGGCCAAGCCCATTTAAGCCCAATAACCTTTCTCTAAAAATAGTCAGTGGGCCTCTACAGTGTACTCGGCTTGCGAGTAAAACCCACTCACGAAGCAACTCATGTGTAGGGAAAGTGGACGGTAAGGGTAGATGAAACTCGCCAACTCTGACACTGCCCCAATGACAAACTACCATTGGAAACCTGCACAACCAAGTGGGCGGGAAATATGAAGAGCCCGTGATCTCCTGACAGCAGGCATGAAAAGGCTTAATAAGGAACGTTTTTGGGTAAAGTGAGTCAATAAGCCACACCGCATTAATGGCGCCACTTCCGGACTCCACACCGCATTAATGACGCCGTCCCAGAAGCCACGCAGCATTAAAAGATTTTGACTAAATGAACAGTGGAAATGACAAATGCCCCTCAAAGTCAGGGATAAGCTGTCATCACAGGAAACCTAGTATAAGAGTCGATCCCCACGTACAAAAATTTTTTTCTAATTCCTCTAAGTTTACACACAAAATACTAAGGAGATATACTGACTTTAGCATCGGAGACTCCCTGGCCACCACCAAGGCCCCCCATTCTTCGTGTTTGCTTAATTGTGCAGATGAAAGACCGAAGACCTGAGTTGCTGGAACTTAACCTAAAGGCGTGCGAAACACGACATTAATAGTGGTGTAGTCTGTGGGATCTTTATAGACTTCAAGTGTCCTTCGTATGCCTACGATAACCCGTTCTCAGACAACTCGGGGTCAAGAAGAAGCAAAGTCGACAAACATGAAAGCAAGGCTCGCCACAATGGAATAACTGGTAGAAAAACTAACTATGGAGCTGGAGACCCTTCGAAAGGAGTACGAGATGCTTAAAGTAGCCACCAACAAGCCAGAAAATGAAGCAGAACCAAGCAATAACGAGCACGTGGGATCCGAAGAGATGGCGAGGAAGATCCCTCTAGTGTGAGCAGGATGAGCTATGTAACCTCAAAGGGAAGTCCGAAGAGATGGCGAGGAAGATGGGCACATCGTCATCAATAGACCAATTGCTCACCAATACATGCCTACATTACAGCGAGGAGGTGATGGTCGTGCCCCTACCAACAAAGTTTCAAGTGCCCATCATGGACATATACGATAGCACTAGATATCCCCTTGAACACGTCCACATGACTCTGCATGGTTTCCTAGGAGAAGTGGCATGCAGGGCTTTCCCCTGACCTTGAAGGGGCCGGCGAGAGTATGGTTTAGGTCTTTAACACCCAGGTCCATAAAGACAACTTTGGGGAGCTGGTCGGCATGTTCCTCACACAATTTATGGCGAGCCGGAGAAGGAGACGCCCCACGGCATACCTTTTCACCATCAAGCAGGGAGAAGATGAGAGTCTGAAGACATATCTATTCAGGATCAACAAAGAACGAATGACCACGGACAACCAGGACGAGAAGATAACTTTGGTGGCGCCCTTGGGAGAAGTGTGGCCCTAATCTGGTTTCATGGCAAAATTGGCAAGGGGAACTCTTGCCACGCTGCGAGAATTTATGGATCAAGCTGACAACTTTATCAATGCCGAGGACACATTTCGAGCCTTGACCGAGCCGTGGAGGAAAGAGCTAGAACATGCGGAAAGGAAAGGGAAATCGCCAACCATGGGCAAGGCTCGCAAGAAGCTGGAGAAAGGGTCGTGCACCAACAGGAGAGAAGAAGCCCATACGAAGGGTTTGGGGCTTCGATTTGACAAGCCGGCACTTGCCATCCAGAAAGACAATTGCCAACCCGCCCAAGAAGACAACTACAATAGCACTGGTCGCCGCTATTGCACCTACCACTAGTCCACCACTCATAATACTAAAGGTTGCCTTTCCTTAAAAGAGGAAAGATAGCAGGTTGGCAACCGAGGCAGCGGTACCCTCCCTCTCGGAGGCTAGAGTGGGAATGGAGGTGGAGGTCATGGAAAAGAAGTGCAGAGAGAGTCAAAAAGCCAACCTCTCAAGGGGTGGGAGAAATTCGAGGAGAACAGGTCCTGGCGCATATGTGTTACGCACCTAAAGGATGGCGGAGTGCACATGGTCCATGCCCACAGGACGTAGAGCATCTGCGGGAGTTTTACTAAGAAAGAGCCATATGACTTGCAATTTATATTTCTATGTTGATAGTGTAAATTCTATTAATGAGAGTGTGGCTTTATAGGGATAAAATGTGTCTCGCCTATCTCGACTCCTTACTCCATCAACATAATCTCCACAACATAATCTCTATCAACATAATATCCACTAATATAATCTCCATCAATGTAACCTTCATCAGCATAATCTCCGTCAACATAATCTCCACAACATATCTCCATCAATGAATCTCTATCGACGACACTTACCTTATCGTAAGGTACCAAAGAGATGAGTTACACCTAAGGCTGTTTTATCCCTTTTGTGGTGGAGAGCAGGCCAGCTCGGCTGCTTAACACTTACCTTCCTCGTGAGCATCAATAGGCGGGAGAGGGTCTAGTTTCAAACTGCCCCATAACTTACCTCCTCGCAGGAGGTAAAAGACGAGATAGCTTAAGTCTCGTCCCTCCCATGATGGAGAGCGAGTCTAGCCCTTCGGCTGCCCTAAAACTTACCCTGACCTCCGCCATGACAAAGAGTGGAACCAACACCAGTCTGACCCAACACTTAACTTTCCTGTGATGTCAACGAACGGGAGCGGGTCCAATCTTGAACTATCCGACAACTTACCTCCCCACGAGGGCTAAAGGGTAGGCAGGCAACCCAACCACCCTCGCGGGGAGAGCGGATCCAACTTCTTCAGCTCCCCAAACAACTTACCCTGCCCCCATCACGGTGAAGAGTGAACTAGCTGCTTAGCTGTCGGACACTTACCTCCCCTTAAGGCACCAAAGGGATGAGTTATGGTTAAGGCTACTTTATCCTTCTTGCGGGGGAGAGCGGGCTAGCCCTCGACTATCAGACATCTGCCTTCCTCGTGAGTGTCAACAGGCGGAAGCAGGTCCAATCTCAAACTGTCCAGTAACTTACCTCCTTGCGGGAGGAAAATACGAGATGTGCCTTAAGGCCATCTCGTCCCTCCTGTAATAGAGAGCAGGTCTAGCCCCTCTGTTACTCGACAACTTATCCCGACCTTCGCCATGATGAAGAGCTGGATCAGCTCTGGCCTAATCCAACACTTACCTTCCCTATAATGTCAACGGGTGGGAGCGTGTCAAGTCTCAAATTGCTCAACAATTTACCTCCCCGTGAGGATCGATAAGTGGGCAGGCGGCCCAACTCCCCTCATGTGGAAGAGCGGGTCCAGTCTCTTGGCTGCTCGACAACTTACCCACTCTCATCACGGGGAAGAGCAGACTGGCCCCTTAGCCATCCAACAAATTACCTCCTTAAGGGACCAAAGGGGTGGGGTTTGCCTAAGGCATCCCAACCCCTCCCCTGGTGGAGAGCGGGTTTAATCATTTGATTACCCAACATTACGTCATCTCCAACAACGAAATGTCAAACGAGTGATGCCTCAGACTCCTAGCCTCGCTTCTTCTCCACCAAATGGAATGCCAAGTAGCTAACGACTCACGTCTTTAGAAAAAGGACCCAGGTTTGCAAAGTCCGCACTCACAGATTGAGAATGAATTAATCTAACTTATTTATTTTGTCTAGCGATATGCTAGACGTCCCCTACTCGCCTCAAGTCTTCTTTAGTATATGTTTTTTGTTCTCAATTGAGTTTCACTTTTGTCACTTTTTAATTTTGATTTTTGTCATTGATAATAAATTGAATAATGGAATACATTTTAAACAGTTCAATAAATTAACTCTTTAATCGAGAAGTTACTTAGAATGATCATCATCATATACTTATGTGGGGTTTAAATTGTGCCAAGATTCTATACTGATGCAATTAAGATAAGAACATCCTTTTTAAGAAAAATAATTTTTTAAAATATTTTAAAATAATTATATAGGAGTTATGCTATTTAAAAGCACAATGTATAACACATTGCTTTTTTTTTTTTTAAACCCATTATATAAGTATTGTCATTCTTCAAAATATGGGCAAACTTTTTTTTGTCACTTTTTTAAACAAGTTGGAATGATGAAAACTAGTAGAGAAGTACAACTACAAACAAATTGCATAAAAATAAACGTAAAAATTAACATAATTTTAGAAAATACATTACTTTTTATAATAAAAATAATTTTATCATCTCGCGAATCATATCAATTTATGCTAAAACGTTTTTTTAAACCAGTAGAATTGGCGAATAAAGCAACCACTTGTTCCAAATGTACAACGGCAAACAAATGACGATTTCGTACTTTACTTTATTAATGCAAGAAGGGAGAATATGGATGGAAGATTGTCCTGAATCTATTTTTGAACGATAAATGATGTATTTTACTCATTAGTGCAACAAAAACGCTTACTACAGTTGCCTCATGCAGCCGCGGTGCAAACGGGTTTGACATGGCCAAAAATAAAAACGAAACGCACCATTTCAAGTGATTGCTTCCTTTTCGACATGGCCCCAAACCTACCCTACCTCATTCAGTTTTCCTCCATTTTTTTTCCTCCCTCGAAGACGATTTCGCCATTGTCGAGACTCTCCAATCCCTCCGGGTTGAGTAGTGTCGGGTGGCCATGTACGCGCTGGGGCGGAACTAGCCGGGCGGCGGATGGTCCCCTCTCTGTGTTTCTCTCACTTGAAGATGAAGACCTTCCATTTCCCTTCCTTTCAGTGTTCTCCCTCGAAGACGAAAACCTCCCTTCCATTTCCCTCCCTCTTTGTGTTTCTCTCCCTCAAAGACGAAATGGAAGAGAAATAACCCTAACCCAGCCCTTTTCCCTTTATCCCAAAATCCTAATCCTAACCCTAATCGAAAGAAAGCCCATTTCCCTTCATCCCAAAACCCTAAAACCTAACCCTTACCCAGTCTCTTTCCCTTCATCCCGAAACCCTAATCCTCGAAAACTGTGATCAAGGAAGCAGCCAATCAGTCGCCCCTGTTTTGTCTTGTCCAGGTGGAAGGCAAGTACATATCTCGTATTGTTTGGTGCCGTTGGTTGATTATTTTGTTAGAAGTTTGCTTGATGATATAGACTTGTATTTGTGAAGAAAAAAATGACAGTTATATATGTAGTATGTTAGGGTTATTTCTCTTGAAAAATTGAGTTTGGATTGTAATATTGACGACGATAACCCAACCCATTTAAATAAACAGGTCAAACCCTTTCATGTTGGTTCATTATTTTGTTACAAGTTTGATTGATGAAGACCTGTATTTGTGGAAAAAAAAATGGCAGTTGTATATGTCGCATGCTAGGATTATTTCTCTTTAAGAATTGAGTTTGGATTGTAACATTGACAACCGTAACCCAACCCATTTAACTAAACAGGTCAAACCCTTTAACCTAAACCTATTAATTTTGTATTGGGTTCGTATCAAATTCACAAGTCGTGTCAACAATTGCAAGCCCTAGAAGTGAAGCAATCATTACATTATTGCACTTCTATATTAGATGTGTCTTATCTGATGTGTTACTTAAGCATCTTAGCATATGTAGTTTTTTCCTTTTCATTTTTTCATGATAAGACTGATGGTGAAATCAATTTGATGTGTCACAACAGTCAAAAAGTATTTTGTTTCTATTTTAATTTTTGGTTCTTCTAAGTTTTTGTGAGAGCCAATCGATACTAAATAATTACAGATGAATCTATGTCAGTATTTTTATACTTATTAAGTATCCATAAATGTTCTTTCCTTGTGCTTATAACCCTATAGCAATCTGTCTAAAATGCCAACAAGGGGGTGGTTCACTGGAAGTTAATAGTGATAGAGTAACCTAAAAAAAAAAATTTATTTAATAGTTATAGACATGCAACTGCGAATAGTGGCGGTGCTGCTGCATCAATTCTATATTTTAGTGATAGGTGTGCATCTCTGAGTAGTGGGACATGCTTATCTATCCTTCCTTCTCACATTGGTTCAATGTTTCTGTTTATGCCTTTTTCGAAATATGTAGTGACGTAATTTATTACATTTCAATTTTGTAAAAAGTGTGGCTGACTCGTATTATGCATTATTTTCTTTGGTGTTGCTTTTGTTTTACTTTTCAACACTTTTGCTTTGGAGTTTTAATTTTCAACTCTTTTGTAAAAAGTGCAACTAACTTGTATGATGCATTATTTTCTTTGGTGTTGCTGTTGTTTTACTTTTCAACTCTTTTGCTTTGGAGTTTTATATTTCAATTTTGTAAAAAGTGCAGCTGACTTGTATTATGCATTATTTTATTTGGTGTTCTTTTGCTGTTGTTTTACTTTTCAAATCTTTTGCTTTGGAGTTTTTCCTTGTGATGACTAGCGAATGGGTTGTGCCTGTGGTATACGTGCAATGATAAAACTGTTACATTCAATACATATTTATATTCAAGGCTAATCAAGCTTGTTTAACATTTTTAAGGCAGCTTACTCAAATTTGTTTGTTCTCCCTTACTTCAGTCAAATTTTGATATTTAGATTTGTCTACCATGATGCTAACAAGCAATGTACCTCTTTTAGTTTTGCTAATCTCAAATGAATAATTTTATACTTTTGATATGTGTGCATTTCCATTGTGATTCTGGTTCATGTTAGAATGTTGTTGTCATCATTGTCTTCTTCATCCTTTGCCAAACGTACTTTGGGTCAACCATTGTGCTTTTGTGAGGTTGAAGCTACATTGAGATACTCAAATACTAAAAGAAATCCAGGACGCCCCCTTTTTTGAGTGTCCAAAGTACAACACAGTGAGTAACTACAAGACTTGTAATGTAACATGTTTAATATTTTGATTAATATTATGTACATCTAACATTTTTTATATGTGTTTGCAAAATATGAGGGATTACCATACTACAAGTATTTCAAGTGGGTAAATAGTAATCAATAAATAGAGCCGGATGTACAAGAAAGACAAAATAAACTATTAAGAAATGAGAAAGAGCTTGAGAAGAGACTTGGCGATGTTGAAAAGATGGAGATTGAGCTCCGTAAGAGAGCGAATGAGAGCAAGAAGAGAGAGTTGGTGCTTCTTGAGAGAGAAGTTGTCCTAAGGCATTCACACACGCTATCCCGAGTTTATTAGGATTTTATAGTTCTCCTTTGTTGTTATTTAGTGAAATGGTAGTGGTTTATGTTTCATCTTAGTCTGAATTTGTAGTTTTAAATGTTACAAGTTATTTAGTTATTAGATTTGTATAATTAAGTGTTATAAGTTATTTAGAGAACTGATTCGTAGTTCAGTCTGAATGGGTAGTGGTTTATGTTACATCTTAGACATATTTGTATAATTAAAATGTTTGTAGAACCAACTTCCATGAGAATTGATCAAACTATGACAAGAATTTCCAACCCATTTTTGCAGTTTGATCTTTAATGGTGACAAAAGGAGAAAACAATATGAGAAGACCATTGGATCCTCACAATGGTTGCACAGGTTATTTTACTTGACTACCAATGTACATTAATGTCACTTATGGGAACCAGGAAAAAGTCAAAAACTTTAGATCTCTTATGTTTTACTTTGGCCATATTGGAGCGATTTCAAGGGCATGTAAATCAACCTATTATACTCTGGCAATGCATAATCATCCTACTCAAACCATGCATTCTTCAATACTCCTGCATAATTGCATTACTAGGAATATAAAATAATTATAAAATCTTTCTTCTTCAAAAAAATAATTGGAAATATTATCACTTCCAAGCTTTCTTCTTATAAAATAATTAAAAAACCTATCACTTGCCAAGTTTGCTTCCTTTAAAATTTAACATTTTTGCACCAATTGTGATCCATCACAACCCAAAGAGGTCCGGTTGTGCGCCATCCAACCAAAAAAATCTGCTATGATTAATATGCAAATATTAATGTCATCTAAATATTGCAATTAAATTGTGCAAAGTTTAGAAAAAAATGTTACACTTTCTTGACTACCAATCACTGTTTCTCGGTGTTAGGTTTCACTACTGTCAAGAGTTGAGCTGTCTAGAATAGGTTGTTTATAAATAGCGAAATTCTTAGGACATATTAAAGGCAGGACAATTTACCATCTCAACTTTCCACATGATTAGTATTGATCACAATAAAAATATTGACCGAAATCATTGTTTGATTGATAAATAGGTCTATTTTTTATACCTGCACTTGTCCAGGATTAGTAATATCTACTTCTGATGTCCCAAGTAAATTCCTGTGCATGCCCATGGTTGGTGTATTTTCTTCTAGTGTATCTCTTTTATCTCGCTAATAATAAAGTAAGAAGTAAAAATACTATTTCTTCTAAGTTTACATTATAAATTTAACACACTTTCACATGTTTATTTTTAATTCTCCCAATGTTAAAACATGCACCTGTTTGAGTTTCCCTCTGACTTGTGCGTTCTTCTGTTTGGCTTTAACCTTCCGCAACTCTGTCTCCATCCTGGATGCTCTCCTCAGAGATGGGGGTCTGCCTTTCCCTCTGACAACAAGTGGACTCTTGACTTGTTGTGAACTACCAACTGTAGTTGTGTCCAATGTCATAAAACTAGCATTCGAACTTGTTATGGGTAAATAACTGTTAAATAGGACATCATATAATTATAGAAATTAAGTATTTATAAAAAACTAAACCAGATTAATAAACTTTAAAATTCGTCCAGTATGAACCTGTTTGGGTCAAAGATAAGTTGTGTGTGTGCTAGCGATAACATTCAGTCATCTCATGTATCCTCTTCTTTGCATCTTCAAATTGCTCATTAGGAATAGCGGTACCCATTGCTCACGCTCCGCATATAAACTTTTCAACCACACATTCTCATGTAAGTTGTATGTGTTAATAAATCCGGCCCAACATTTCTCAAACTCCTCAATTGTTTATGTGTCGTACACACATTTCATCAGTTGAGTTTTCAGCCCACTTCTGTAGGCAGCATATGACCCAAGCTTCTCACAGACTTTCTTCAGTATATGCCACAGACATAATCTATGTCGAGTTTCTAGAAAGACGATAGCAATTACATTTTTCATTGCTCTATCTTGATCAGTAATAATAGCTTTTGGAGCTATACCGTCCATACACTGAAACCAGGTTTGGAATAACCATGTAAAGGTCTCCATGTGCTCACTGGAAATCAACCTAGCTCCCAAAAGAATCAACTATCCGTGGTGGTTTACACCAACAAATGGTGCCAATGGCATCCTATACCTATTCGTCAATTATGTGATATTGAATGTGACCACATCACCAAAATACTGGTAGGTTGCTCGACTAAGTGGATCTGCCCAAAAAACATTCTTTAATCTCCTGTCATCGTCTAAATCCATCAATGCAAAAAACCTATTATTCTTGTACTGCATCCTTATAAAATAATCTCGAAGTGTTTCAGCATCACCTGCACTAAGTCATAGATGTCGTGCTTTGTCGATGTAATTGCGACAATCCTTTTAAAAAAATGGGAGGTTCTTGAAGCCACCTGCGCCAACGACAAGAGATCCGTAACTCTTATTCATTTGAATGCCAGCTAAGTCGTTTGTGTCTAAGACTCTTTTAATGGTCTCACTCATTGGCCGTGATTATGTGTATTATGGACTATTGTCAACCGCATATTTCCCTTGACTCTTAAGGCATTAATCTGTGCCTTACAGTTTGTCTTTCTCGTCGGACGTGGGTTGGCAACATTGGAACTCTTATTCCGGGCCTTCCCTCTACATGCACAACCAAGGGTGACATATCTGACACTTTGATCCTCTGACCTCTTACTCCTTTGTGTCATCACCCCAAACCTGCATTTTTTAGCATAATGCTTATAATAGCTCAACAAATCTTCAAACGAATTGAACTCCATCCCCGACTTTGGCTACTTAATGATATCATCACCATTCGATGGCACTACCAGTGGTGTACCGATAGTGCCATCGTTAGTTTCCTGTTCATATGGTCTATCCAACAAAATTTCTTCATCAACACTAGCAGAAGTACATGGCGTTTCAGTTTGCAGATAATCGGGTCTATCTTCTTGACCAACTCTTGCACTCGTTGCGGAGCTTGTAACGATAAATGACCTCGGAGGTCCCATCCCATATTGAAATGGGTAAACGACGTTTTACTTAAAACAAAAAAATGAAAACATTTAAATTGCTTAAAAAATAATTAGCTTATAACTAAAAGACAAGAACGAAGTTAAAAAATCACCTGAATGTTGCTTGGATTTTTGTTGCCATCTGGATATGACAGGAAAGCTGGTGACCATGCAGGCACTGGTTCAAAATAACCATGCATGTAATTTGGATAGTTTAGTAGACTAGTTTGAGGGATGTCCTAACATAATAATAATAATAATAATTAGGATGCTAAATATTGAGTTGTAATAAATTTTTTAATTATGAAATAACAAACTAAGTTTGAGGGATTTGAGCTAGATGACGTTAGCGAAGATGAGTGTTCTTCCCCTTTTCCCATGCCCTGTACAAGTTGTTCAATATCCAAGGTTAGTTTTTGATAAGTTTTCAAGAAAAGTAATTCAATCGACCAAGAGAGAGTGAATACTAATATTGTACATACTTCTTCAAAAAAAAAAACCTGATCAAAATTTGATTAGCATCAAATAAGATTTATACATACCAGACATGTACCAAACCCATCAATAGCGATGGCTAAACCAACTTTCCACATGCCATCCTCTGTTCATCCAACTAGAAACATATATTTAGTAACAACTAAACCACAATAATTAAACCACAATATTTAACCAGAAAACTATTATTTTCAACTAAGAAATTTCTACATATCTAACTCTATGTAATGCAAAAGTCTTGTATTTAACAATAACTAAATCACAACATGCTATGGAAGGAAAAACAAAACTAAATCACAACATTTTTTATTGTTTATTAGTGACCAAAACATCTAAACAAATGTAAAAATTGCAGATTGAAGCAGAAATGATGGTACGTATTGGTGGCGACTGTATGAGGACGAAGATGATCCACGAAGCTGACTTGTTGCTGACCCGAAATGCTGGCTCACACGAAACTGACCCAAAATGCTGGCCCACGAAGCTAACTCGAAATGCTGGCTCATGAAGCTGACCCAAACCAAGCCCACCAAGCTGACCCAAACGACACTCGGGCTTGACCCACACCAACGCATACCGGCCTTGCGCTGACTCACCCAATGCAGATGCCCACACCAATCTTCTGCACCCACCCGAGGAAGAAGCCCGTGGGAGTTGGATCGACGAGTTTCTCTCGCGCACCCTTAGAAGATTTTGGTCTTGCACGCAGAGCAGAAGTGAGACCTATACCCGAGACCCACCGCAAACGCACACGACCTATACCCGAGACCTTTTCCTTTTTGGACGGCCAATCCTCCGAACAAAAGAGGAGAGAAAAATCCTCATTCCTTCCTCCTCATTCTTCCAACCCAAATTCTGAACCCTAATTGAAGAATTTGACATTAACCTTCAAGTCTTCTTGGGTTGGGTCCTCTCGATTCCCTTAGGCGCGCTCTCAATAGCTCGCCTTTGCGAAATTGACAAACTTCATGGCCCACCAATTCTACAAACTTACATTCTCTTCCGTCTTCATCATGATCGCCGTACTCTTCACCGTCTGCTCCGTCCCTACCGTCCGATCTGATGACCACTCCTCTGTCCTCCAACTACATTCCCAAGACAACGGCAAGAACGACGCTGATCTCTGCGGCGGGGTTTCTGTGCCAGCCTCCTGCCCCATCAACTGCTTCCGCGCCGACCCAGTCTGTGGCGTCGACGGCGTCACCTACTGGTGCGGCTGCCCCGACGCTCTCTGCGCCGGCGTCAAGGTCGCCAAGCTGGGGTTCTGCGAGGTCGGCAACGGTGGGCCGGGCCCTCTCTCCGGTCAGGCCCTCCTTCTCGTCCATATCGTCTGGCTCATCGTGCTCGGTTTCTCCGTTTTGTTCGGTCTTTTCTGATGGATTTTGAGGCGTTTCATGGACTTCATGTCATTGATTGATTGGTCAGTTTTTTCTTTTTATTTTTGTTCATTTTGTTGTGAGAATGTGGGCGAGAGGAGAGGCATTCGGTGCATTTTCTTTGTTCTGTATGTAGGATGCACATATATACGGCTATTGTCTGTCATTTCCTCCGATTCCTTCTGTTATATATATAAATTCCCATTTTTTTCTTCGGTGATGGTTGTGGGTTTGATTTCGTTTGTGTTTTTGTTTTATTTTAATTTGCATGAGTTATTGAGGATATCAGAACGGTTTTTATTATGTTTGGGGAAGTATTTAAGATGATCAAACAAAATAATGACAAAATCTTTCAAGTATACGATTTAGTTCTACTTACATAAAAAGGGAACGATTTAGTTCTAAAACCAGATTAAATAATTTATGATTGTTACAGCGAAGCGAAAAGGATAAATATGCTTGGATGTTATGGTTATTACGAATCAGGGTTCTTGAATTTGTGGCAAGAGTTTGCGCTTCTGATCCAGCTCTTTGTTAATTTATTTTTGGCCACTTTATTTTAAAGAGTTAAGAGCTTAAATATGGCTTTGATTGTTTGATTTATGAAGAAATTTTCAAGAAGTTCCAACTGAACTCAGCCCCGAATCCAAAAGAACAATCTTAAGTTAGGGATTTTGATCCGTTTCTCTTTTTTTTTTTTCAAATTTCTTTTTCGGATTTTGGAGTAGGCATCTTGTCCTATTTCACTTGTTGTGCTGAGGTATCTCTAAATTATCTACTTCCATTTCTTTTTATATTTTTCTAGCTCCTCCTAGTAGGATGCTTTTTATGGCGTAATTGTACTCATTTTTCCTATGATGGCTTTCAAATTCTCTCCACATTTTCTTGTGCACTTGCATCAGGATGGAACAGCGACCTGTTCCCACCTCTCCTTTAGCAGGGAGGAAGATACCGTTTGTTCCAAGGTCTATTAGGATATAGTTTTTAGTTTTTTTTTTTACTCAATAATTTTCTGGTTTGGTTTGCGGCTGCCGGTTGTATACCTAGATAATAAAGTGTGTAATAATTGGTTGAAGTGGTAAAGGCTTTGGGTTTGGGGTACCCCACCCCCCGGGGCGCGGTCTAAGGTTCAAATTTCCTTGGGTGCAAACAACCTCTAGGGGCCATTAGATTGAGAGATTTTGCCCATTGAATTATCCGATGTGCACTTGTTGGAAATTCGTTGCTGAGGGGCTTGTGCGCTCCCAGGATTAGTTGGGAGATGCTGTTCCTGGACATCCGGTGCCAATAATAAAAAGAAGTGTGTAATAATGTGTGAGGGTGAACTTGTGTGCATGAGTCCCATGCCATAGGTTTCATTCCTCCTAGTCTCCCCAAGCGTTTAGGTTCCATGGTTTAGTCTTAAGGGCTGTATCGTGGGGCAATTCCCCCATCATAAAAAAATAATAATAATAATGTGTGAAAAATCCCCTCAATCATATACAAGATACTGTGCAAAAATAACTACACTGTGACATATTTGCTCATGATGTTAATCATCCACAAGCTGGGGAGGGAATATGAATGAGGAGAAAGGTATGGGTGTAATTGGTTTGGTTCAGTCCGAATTTGGACATATTTTAAAATCGAATTGGTCTAAGTTGGTTTTGAAAGTCGAAAATCGATACAGACTGGTTCATTCAGGACATCGGAAATTTCAGTTTTTTTTTTTTTTTTCCCAGTCTGCTTTAGATTTACAGGTGTGATTCAGTTTTGGACTTTTTTGTTGGGCTAGTTGTTTTTCCGACTCAGATAAAAAAATTATACAAAAAATATGTAAAAATGTACTTATAAAAAATGTATTTATCCTTGGTGTGTATTTGTGTGTGTGTGTATATATATATATATGTATATCTAAAGTGTACTTTTATACTTATACCATATTATATATGTCTGAATGTAACTTGATATATAAGGATAAATAATACCATGTTAATAACTAAATATTAATATTCATGTTTAAGAGTAAGTTTATATCAAGGAAGCAAAAATAATAAGATTAAAATTTTATTTATTAATTTTTAATTTTATAATATGTATAGAATATAATATATATAATATAAAAAATTAAAATATATATTATTTGGTTCGGTTCAGTCTGAATCGGTTTTAAAACATGAAAATGGAGACCGAACTGATTTTCAGTCGGTTTCGATTCTTAGGAACCGAAATCAACGTAACTGATTGATTTGGTTCGGTTGATTCGGTTGGTTTTTCGATTTTTGCTTTACACCCTGGAGAAAGGGCCAAGTCATGTTTGGCCTGTTGAAAATAGATAGTATGTATGAACTTGTAGCTCCAGTAGCCTTATGTATCAGATGGGAGATGGCTCCTATTAAATTGGGGCACCACGTTGTTCGAAAGCGTTGAGAGTGGCGGGTACATTGTTTTTTGTTATCTTGAGATGATTTTTAGAGAGATCCGCAATTCTTTCTTTGAGATTATCGGTTAGGGAAAGCGATAATATAGTAAAAAATACAACATCGGGTGTACTAATCTGCAACCTTTGATCATTTGTGCTCTCGCACTCCTGTGATGGCGCGTGGCTGCCACCCGCTGGTGGGATGGAGGCAAGGTGGCTCAGATCTAAAAGATCTCGACGAGCTAAAGCTACTGATACGGTACGTGTAACTGTCGGAGGTGTGTGAAGGCCACATGCGGCAACAAGCCGCGCATGAGGCCCACGCGTCGATTATTTTGGCGCGATAGGCGGCTGTAAGATGGGGTGGTGGGGCGCAATTCCTTTAAAATATCATATGCACAGTGACATTACTTGTGTACCAGGTAGAACATAGGGCATTAAATGGGATGAATATAGTGTACATGAATATGATGCATTTACATTGCAACCGAAAGGTAGTTGTACGGTAGGAAGCTTATTCGCAATTGTAATTTCCTTTCCGTATTTGTGATATTGGGTGCAGGAAGTTGCAATTTGCCTTCTTCATACAATGTTTAGCTTATTTACTTACTCGAAGATCAGATGTTGTGCGGTTTTTGTCATAAAGCCTGGTCTAAATAGTTGCCCACTCTTCAATGGCTTATTTATTGCTTTTGTTACTTGGACACATTTATACTAATGGATCTATCATCTATGTGTGGCCACAGATCCTGAATCTGGTATTGTAGCCCCTTCTGTGCGCTTGATTGGACTCCGGTGTCTGCTCATTGATTTTTGTTCTGCATCTTTAGTTAAAATGTGAATTCAATAGAAAAGAGAATGTATTTTCTGATATATTTTTATGCATGATATCTGGGGCTAAAAAGAGAACATTTGTAAATTGATTTGGATTTCATTATCATCATCTCCAAATTCAATCTTGTTCATAGAAACTTTACCATCAGATTCAATGAATATAAACAATTAGCCAACCCACGCATGGAGGGATGCAGAAAAAGTAACAAAAACTGAAAGTTCTAACTCATAACCGGAAAAGTTTTCCATTCCTTTGTTTGATTTTGCCGTTACCTAATAAAAGACATCCTAATTGTCCATATGACATGGCAAGTGCCAAAAGAGTAGGCATCCGACAATCAATCTACCATAATCATCAGCTTTCCTCTTTCCGAATCATCTAGAAACTTAAAAGTAGAATTAGAGTGACAACCCACAAAACTGAAGGAAAAAAAAAAATAAAAATAAAAATAAAATAAAAAATCCATAAGGTTTTCTGCGGGATTCAACTCTATGTTCCTTTATAAGGGCTCTGAAGTGAAAATCCTGGTTTGCTATTGCCAAGAAGACCTTTATCGGCTGTTTTATGAGCGGTGGCACTCTCATTTCCAGTTTCTCCAGAGGAAGCATTTCTTTTTCCGCCTATTGGTAATACAGGGGAAGAGGTTTTCTGAGACCTATCACTGGAAACGTTACCAATCAGGCTTTTGTACATAGTGAGTGCTTGAGCCATCATGCTGGCAGGATTGGCAACTCCACTAGGAAGCAAAATTGTCGTGCCCTGTTGAAATAAAGGAAAGCAGAGAGAGAGAGAGAGAGAGTTTAGTGAAAATAATTGAGCATCAAAGGATATAATTGCATATAATGATATATAGCTCTGTTCATCACCTCCTTGGCAATATTACTGAAGGCATGAATATATTGCTCAGCAATTCTCAAACTCGCTGCCTGCAACACAAACCATAATATCAGTTCCCAACTCAGTCTTTATGATATATATATTTTCAAGTAAATGTACAACTGCTACATGCCACAGGCCATCAATTTTGTCTGTGAATCACAAGTATGCTGGATCTTTGGAAGACACTAAAAGGAACATGCAAGCATATCTTCATCCTAATTAGTTTCAATTGAAAGACGTACAAGTACACAAATGAATATCAGTATCTATCTCGAAAAAGTTCTGAATGCAATCAATTGACATTGCAGTAATCAAGACCTTAAAAGTGCAGGATAGAACTTTGGAACCACTCTATAGAAAATAAGTGATTTCCAAACCACAACAAATGCTAGGACAAGCCAGAGGGGAGAGAGATTCAGTTGTAGATCTGTATCATGTACACACTGACTCAAAAAGTACAATGTATTGATTGCTTTAACATTTGAAACATTCAAAACGAAGCACCCTAACCTGAATGCATGATAACTAAGAGCAAACCAATTCAACGGAGCTGGCTCTCTCTTCAGATGAGTTTTTCTCTCAACTCTTGAGTAAAAACCTGCTCTCAGTAGCCTTCTGTTCCCGTCCCTCCTCAACAACAACCCCCCCCCCCCCCCCCCCCCCCCCAAAAAAAAGGCCCCCCATCATCCTTACAAAAATCACCCCACCCATCCAACACCCTTTCCATCTCCATCCGGTTTCAGTCAGTCTTACCATTTTCCTTAACACCCGCAACCTACCATTTTCGTACTCTCTCTCCTGCGATGTCGTCCAACCAAGAAGACATTGAGGACCTCATCAAGAAAGCGGCAGCACTCACCTGGAGTGAACTACTCTTGGAACCGGAGTTTGGGCTTGCAGATCACTTTTCCAGTCTATCCCTCATAGGTAAGCTGATCTCCTCCAAGCCACTGAATAGAAGGACATTCCATACAACTATCAAAGCTGTGTGGAGCTTTGTGGCCGACCTAATCATTGAAGATGTAGATGTAAATGTCTTCTTGTTTAAGTTTCCCACTCAACAAGCTAAGGATAGGATTTTAAACAATAGGCCGTCGAACTTTAAAGGATTCCACATGGTTTTGAGTATTTGGCCCACTGGACTCAGTGTTTATGAAGTAAATCTGAATTTCTCTGCCTTTTGGGTCCAAATCCATGGCCTATCACTGGAGCTGTTAACAAACCTCAATGCTCAAAAGATCGGCAATATGCTAGGAAGACTAGTTGAGGTTGACCGAGCCTCTATTTTTGGAGTTGCTTTGAGAAGATACCTTAGGATCAGAGTAGAAATAAATGTTGAAGAACCTCTCCCAAACACGTTCAACCTGCCACGGCCTAATAGGGAAACAAAGAAAATTCACATCAAATATGAGAGGCTTTCCAATTTCTGCTATGGATGTGGGAGACTTGGCCACACCATACAAGTTTGTCCTAGCTTTGCAGCCAACCTAGAACTCCTACATTTTGGTCCATGGATGCGAGTGGAGAGCTCCCTCAATAGAAGAAATCAAGTTTTCGACATGCAACATATTCAACAATGTCCAAATCCTCTTCAAGTGCAATGCATGCCTACTGAACCCCCTGTGGTTCCCTCCCCTAATACGGAACCTACTCTGGAACATTTTCTCCCAAAAGATATTCTAAGGGCTGCTCTTCCTCCAATGCGTATAAAAGAACCAGATGAGAGAACTTCGTCATCTTCAAGAAGGTTGGCGGCTGCACCACCTGGAAAAGGCAAAGAAAAAATCCTAGATGTCCCTTTGAATCAGAAATATACTGAGACCAGTGGATTGAGTCCTTCCTGTTCTCCACTACCGGTGCAAACTTTCAACAAAATTTATCCACCAGAATTTCTTTCCAATCGGAAAAGCCGCCGGTGCAATTTTTTGTATGTGGGAATGATGCCGCACATAGAAGGGAATCTGCACGTGGGAAGGAACAGTTGACTGATGGCTTAGTGTCTACCCATTTAGAGCAAATCCCATTAACACCTGACAAGCATCCAAACGTCCTCCCTATTAAACACCCCTGTCCCCTGGCCTCAAACGTCTTCCATCAGCCGCTTAACCCATTCAATGTCCTCCCTACAACTCCCCACCTCTCAGCAAACCAAAAGGGTCAATCTCACCGACCCAGTCCAGGGCCCAAATCCAACCAAAGCCCATCTATTTACAAGCAAATATTTCAGCAACTAGACAACATCGTGGGCCCTTTCCACTACACAAATATAGACCCATCTTCTGCTTTGAAAACAACCAACAATATAACCCTTGTCCCTGACTAACTTTTGGAACAAGCTCAACGATATCAACTCTGCATTCTCGGGTCCCATGTTAGGAATAGGAGATTTTAATTCTATCCTAAATCAAGATGAAAAAATTGGAGGAAGGCCCTTTGCTTCCCCTTCTTATCCCAGTGGGTTAAAACTCTTTATGGACCAAAATGGCCTAACGGACCTAGGATTCCTAGGCCCAAAATTCACTTGGACCAATAAGTGGCATGGGTTTGGCAATATTAGAGAAAAATTAGACCGTGGAATTGCTAACTCTCAATGGACCCTCTTGTTCCCGGATGCAAAAATTCACAACTTCCCTATTCTTTCATATGATCATGCACAACAGAAAAGACTGCATTAAATGGATCCATCACTCTTTAGGAAAATTCTCTGTTAAATCAGCTTATGCAGCCATTTTAATCCAGCACCAGGGGCAAAGGTCAGCTTACCCCCCACCCACTTGGAAAAAAATCTGGTCCCTCAAAATCCAGGATAGGCTCAAAATGTTTCTTTGGAAAGTCTTAAACAGTATCTTGCCAACTAGGAGCCTCCTAAAAAACTGTTTATCCCTTCCTGAGGATCAGGCACTTTGCCCCATTTGCAATACAGAAGAGGAAAACATTTCTCACCTTTTCCTAAAGTAACCCTACTCCAGAATCCTGTGGCGGCAATCCCCTTGGCCCTTAAACATTGAAAGAATAGCTGACCAAGATATCACAAAACTGGATCCTTTTCATCCTAAATCCAACCACCAGTCAAGCAATAACAACTCAAGATGTACAAAAATTCCAGCTTTTTGCAGTCTTGGCTATGGACAATATTTGGTTCTATCGGAACCAAAGTATTCATGAATCCCCCCCAATCAATACAGACCAGTTTGTTTCAAATGTTCTGAAGTCTTTCAAGGAACACTGCAATGCATGGGAATGGAAATTACTTGGCAACACACCATTCTGGACCCCCCCTCCGCCAGGTTTTCTCTCAATTTCTTTTGATACAGCAGTAAGAGAGTCAGGTAGCACAGCAGAAGCAGTGGGTAGAATCCAAGATGGTACAGCTATCTTTGTAATCACAAAGTTCTTAAGATCAAAGTACCCGACCCAGGGAGAAGCTATGGCAGCAAGTATAGGAGTACAGGAAGCCCTTATACATCAAAAAAGGAATGTCATTTTAGAAGGTGATTCACAAGTGGTTGTCGAAGCTCTACAACAACGTCAACAAACTCCAGACTAGACAATAGAAGCCACAATCAGAGATACAAGGATCATGCTTCAGAATTTCAATAAATGGGAAGCAATCAAAATACATCGATTTCAAAATCGATGCGCACATTCCATTGTGCAGTGGGCAGCCTCGAACAAACTGTTCAGAAGCATCCCCCTTAAGAAAGTGCCTCAATGTATACTTGATTTCCATAGTGGCAAAGAGCCACCCTTTATTCCTTGTTAATTGTTGTAATTGCTGTAATTGACTCCTATATTTTCTTAATGAATCTTTTATATTTGCTGAGGAAAAAAAAAAAAACTAAGAGCAAACCAACTACATGCAGATTGTCAGAAGTAGCATCCAATGGTGAAAACCAGATTACATGTACATTCATTGTCATTGAAAGCACATTTTGGTAAATGAAACCTGTATGAATTCTACTTTCTCCATGAGGAAGAAAATAATATCAAGGTAGTTGACACGCTAGTATTATGTCTAGAATACTGCCCATGCACTCAAGAGCATCAAAGGACCTCACCTCTATTCCACCATTTTTCATGACTGCCTGTGATACCGTGGCAAGTCCTTCAGCTGTTGCTCTTGCTTTAGCAAGGATTGCTTCTGCTTCACCTGAGACAGGACTATTGCTGATAAGAAGACTGAATGATGTCAATGGAAAGAGTAAAGGAGTGTCAACACTAAGACTTAGGGTGCCCTTGAATTTGTGCACGCTATATTAGATCAGACAGGATATGTTGAGAAAAAAAAGGGCTTCAGCATAGGACTTCTCAAGTTGATATTCACATAACATACAAGAGAACATGAACAAGCCCCCTTCAGTGGGACCTGGCTTAACATATACATAAGTTCCTTTCAAAATCCAATACACAGCCTAAATTTCTTGTGGCAACCACTCCAACAAAAACATTCTAATACAGACCAAAGCTTGTATTGATTATGAATTCTATCATAGTCCATGCTAAAATTAAATGCATGTCCAAAATAGCATATATGTTCTAAAGATATCAGTAATAACTTACTTCTCAAAACAGATTTTAGTACTCATATTAGGATGGAACAAAAACAATACTTCCATACTGTGGGAATTAATCTGTATTGACATGATAAATAACCTTGGGCTCTGTTAATTTGATCCATCTTTGCAGCTTCAGATTGTAAGATTACAGAACTCTTCTTTCCATCAGCAATATTGATGTTGGCTTGTCTTTCTCCTGTATATTATAAAGAGACGTTAATTTCTAATAATGCATAAGGCTACCTACTTGAGTGTTGAAAAGTGGTACACTGAGAAACTTGGCATATAAAACTGACTTTATTACCTTCAGAGTCAAGAACTTGAGCTCTCTTTTTGCGTTCTGCTTCTGCTTGCATCTCCATAGCTACCCTCACTCCACGAGGAGGAGATATATCCCCTGAGATGAAGGATGAGAGATCATTTACAAATAATCCAAGAAAACTTGGCATAAGAAAGTCTGATACAAGAACAAAAGCCAAAAGTGACTTACTTATTTCATAACGGAGGCACTGTAGACCCCAATCTTTTGCAGCCACATTGATAGACTCCTGCAACAGTTACGTCAATACAAAAATCTATTACTCCTTTCTCTAAAGTAATCCGTGAAATTTTTTTTTACAAGTAAAATAAATTTTATTAATACCAAAAGAGGAATAGGCATAGCCCAAGTTCATAGGACATATACAAGAGAAAACATCTAGATTAATTCACGAAATTGTAAGAGTAATATCAAAACTCTAAAGAACCCAAATCTGATTCAAGCTGATTCGATATAGAAATATGATGAAACAGTTAGAAAGTACCACAACCTCTAAAACAGTAGGGTAGAAGCAAACTGAAGGGGAAAACGACCATACTGTTGAACTGCATGTTCTAGCTTTCAATATTTTATCTCATCCCTTTGGAACTTAAAAGGTTCCCTGCCAGTAGCAAAATATAGTCGCTTCCAATCAATCTGATTGCAACTCATATCATTACATAAAGTCAAAATAATGTTGACAAACTATGTGGATACCAGGCATATCAAGGTTATTAAAATCCAAATTCAGATTCTAACATTTAATAGTTCTACGAACCTACTGCTTACCAAAAAAAAGTTGTATGAACCTAGAAATTTAAAATGATGAAATCTACTTTTAAAATCTTTTAGGATTCAAATCTCTTATTAAAAACCCAATCTTTTAAGATGAGGATCAACGCCCTTTAAGTGTTTGTTCTTCCATATTTAGATACGGAGATAGATCTAGATAGAAATACTTCTAGTACAATTCTAATGGTTTTGATAATGCACAAATGACTGAGTTGTTTTTTTTATTGGCACCGAATGTCCGAGAACAAAGTCCCAACTAATCTCAGGGGTGTATCAGCCCTCAGCAAGAAGTTTCCAGAAGTGCACCTCAGGTAATTCAAGAGGAAGTTCCCTCAGTCTGATGGCCCCTAGAAATTGTTTGCACCTAAGAGGATTCAAACCTTAGATCTGAAGAAAGCATACCACCAAGACCAAGACCCTCACCACATGAGCCAACCCCTAGGGTTTAACCCTGATTTTTTTTTTATTTTATTATTATTATTATTTTTAAGTAACAATGAATTGTTTCTCATTGGGGAATAATAGAATATTATATATTAGAGGATCAAAGGCCCAAAGAACACCTTTATAAGGGACCCAAATTGGTGGACTACTTAATTATTTAATTTGGAGAAGGGGGCAAGTGATTGCAATGTTCAAAACCTAATTTTAATTTGATCAAGATAAATGGCTTCATCCATGAATCAATTTGTCATAACATAAAAAGATGCAAGTAAACACCTTTAGGTTTGTCCTAGCATAATTTTCAAACATGTTGCCACCCTACAGCATTAATTATAACCAATGGCGTTGTATGGCACATCTAATAATTATGAATTAGACTAGAAGTCGCTCACAAAGCGTTTTCTGCATCACTCCCCCCCAGAATTAACTAAAAAAAATCATAGTATGTATCCAAAAGGAAGTGGGGAAAAGAGGTGAAGGAATAATGCCAATGAAAGGTATTAAAATCACTCATATAAAATGAGAAAGTTATTATAACCAATTTTTTTATTCACAAAAATTAAAGCCATTAAACTATGAATGAGCATGAAATTAATTGCTTCCCTTATCCCCCTCCGGTTATCAGTGGAGGGATGTGTTAATAAATATGGGATTCTCCATACACATTAAACAACCGCCAGATTTTCAAGACAAATCTATTGAACAACTTGAGCTAATCAAACTAACCACTATCTTTTCATTCAGCGTGTCTCTTTCCTCAAACGTCTTGTCGAGAGTGATCTTACCAAGCTCACTACGCATTGTTGTTTGCGCAAGCTGAATCACAGCATATATGGGATTCTCAACACCATAAGAGGCCAGCTTAGGGTCCACAATCTGCATCAAATGCATTTGAATTGAGAGACACATTAACCAACAAACTAAACAACACAATCCCAGATCAAGCAACCAATTAACTGAAACACCAAAATGACAACGACCAAGTGAACAACATCTCAAGAAGTACCTTGATGTAGAGCACCCCGTCGATCAAAATGTTGACATTATCCTTAGTGATAGCAGACTGGTCCGCGATGGGAATGGCATCCTCCTTCAAGGAATGCACGTAGGCAATCCGATCGACCAGCGGAATCAGGAAATGGATTCCTGAAGGCAGAGTCTTCGCATACTTGCCGAACCTCTCGATTACATAGGCCTTTTTCTCCGGTACTATCCGAACCCCCCAATTCACCGGCGGCGTTATCTCATAGCTTCCTCACATCAAAACCGCCCCAAACAAATCACTCAATTAAACAAAGATTCACAAAAACCAAAATCTATATACACATCTATGTATGTATGTGCGTTACCTGATGCCTGGGTCGCTACCAGTGCGGAGAAAGCGGACTGGAATAGTGGAAGACAAAGGGGAGTAGGGAAGCGGAAAAGCTCTTGAAGATGAACAATTAGTTTTTCTGAGAATCAAAGAACGGGAAGAAGTAGAGAAAGGTCTAGACGTGGTGTCGTTAACGGCAGATTGGCGGAGATATCTAAGGGCTTTCAGTGAATTTACTTTCCACATATTCATGCTTTCCTTTCTGGGTCCTTCGGATTTCTTATGTTCATGCGGTGGTGTAGGTGGTCTTTTATTTTTTCCTCCGGAAATGTAAAGCCCCTGTAAAACCTTGTGACTCTCTCTCTCTCTCTCTCTCTCTCTCTCTGCAAACTCAGAGCTGCCAAGCTTTTAGTTCCATTTTGACTTTTGTCTGGGGCAGTTCTAAGCCGAAGTGTTGTGTCACGTGTGCCCAAGATGAGAAGCGGGCTTGTTTCCTTTTCATTTTGCTGCCTTCAGGCACTTGACTGGTTGCCAAGTTTGTTCCATCGCACGAAGATTTCAAAGGAAATGAAGTTTGGATGCATGATGATTATGGATGTAATTGGTTTGATTTGATCTGATTTTAGATAAAATTTGAGACCGATATGTACCGATTTTATATTTTTAAGAACCAATTTCGTACACGCTACTTCTTTAAACCGATAATTCTGATTTTATCGATTTCAGTTCGGTTCAATCTAATTTTTCGATTTTAATATACCATATACTATATTATATAATATATATAATAATATATTATAGTAGATAATACTATAGTGATAATATATTGTAATATATTATAATATATAATATAGTGATATAGTATTAGTATAACTATTAATACGATAGACTATAGTGATATAAGATTTTAAGATTTAATATTATATTAATTAGATATAATACAAAACTATTTTTTATATAATTATATATTATATATAAAAATTATACACAATATAAAAAGTTATAATATATATATATATAAACCGGTCCGGTTCAGTCCGATCAAGTTTTAGAAAAAGAAAAATCTGAACCGGATTGATTTTGATCAATTTTAAGAAAAATAAAACATATACCGGACCGAACCAAACTCGGTACCGGACAAACCAGTTTACTAGTTCACCGATTTTTTTCTTTTACACTCCTAATGATGATTTTCTTTTCAGTTGGAGATAGAAAAAGTTCTTTGCATTGCTTGTATTTAATATTATATTATTGGGAGGGTTGTTTCCCACTTGGCCCATGTTAACTGGGCTTGGGCCAGTTAGGGAAGCCCATCTCGACCCAAGCCTTCCCTCCAACAGCCTTAAAGTCATTCGAAGGGTCCATCCCTTTAAGTTACGTCAAATCAAGGAAATGCTTAGTACGTTGAGCTAGACTGAAGGAAACAGATGGGATGTACCAACTTTGACATCTCCTGTTATATCTAGTGTTGAAGGACTTACGTTAGCAAGCACACGAGGGACATGGGTTATCCGAACCATCCCGAGCCCATCTTCTTCTTCCTTGTGTTAACAGGTGAATATTCTGACCCTAGTTGCTGGAACTTTGCCCAGGCATACAAAACACAACGTTAAAAATTATGATCTATATAATTAAAATTATTTATGTAAGTATCAATTTTAACTAACACAACTTCTTATGATAAGAATATTACAAGTATTTATCCTTACTTTAAGAATACCCAATAATTACTCTATTTTAAATATTGAAAAGAAAAGTCTTTAAATAAAACTAATATTATTACTTGTTATATCATTACTTATATTATTATTAGTTTTTAGTGATATTGCATTGAGAATCAGATTCTAATGGTGTAAGAGCATCATCAATGGATTAGCTAAAATCTTTAACTAAATCCATTGAGTATTTAGCCATTATTGTGGATTTGATTTTCCATCCTTAAAATGGCATGTGAGTGTGTGACATGGGTTGCCAGCTATTGTGTTTGACATTAGTTTTTGAAGTTGGCAAATGTTGAGTAGGATTGGGATAGTGCTCTCAGGCAAGCAAGGGAACTGAGATTAGTACATCTGGCTTCTTTATTTTGGGGATATTTAGCATGATTATAAGGTAAAGCATTTTCAGTTGTCACCAATTTGGATATATTTTAAATACTTTCCCTTTCCTTATACAAAAGTATATGAAAATATATCGACCAAATTTATCACAAGATCAGCCTCGTAAAAGGATTAGGAAATTAACTGTTGAGATGGTGGAGATGAAAGATTCATGTGATCGTATATATGAGAACATAAAATAATAATAATAATAATTAAATAGAGTAATGCTTGATATAATTCTAAATATTCAAATTCCGCACATTTCCTTTTAAAAAAAGTGGGATCTACAACTAAAAAATATTAACTTTTTTTTTACGTAAATTTCAGATTTACTTAATTTTTTTCAAAAGAATACACAAAACTTGCAAACTCTAAAATTACATATATCATGTTATCTCTTTCTCCCTGTTTGGAGATGCTGCAGTTCCAAACAGGTTTTTTGTTAGCATTAGCACGGATAGGAGATGCTCTTTTTACCTGTAACAATACCTAGAGGCTCGTGAACAAGAACCCCACCCTATTCTCCCACCAGCCCACTGAAAGTGACAAACTTATAACAGGAGGCAGCCGAAGACACTTACAAAAGCACTAATATTGAGAGAACAGATTTTGAATGTGCCATGTGGCATGGTCCACAACAATATTCAGGCAAGATAGGTAGGTACAAATTATCAAGTAGTCTTAGCCCGAGGTTGGTCAGATTTCATGTGTAGTGTCTAGGTGTAAAATGAAATTTGAAAAACAATATTCTAATTTTATATTGGATATTAAACTGGTAGCTAGGATCCTGCAAATTTGGAAAATCAGGGCAAAATCATACCAATACTTTAGTAAATCAAGATCAATACCACTCACCTAATTTAAGAAGATAATGCAAAATCCTGTATTTGCTTGAATCAAAATCTTAACCTAAATTTATTTCCAACCAAGCTACCATGCATCTACCCAATAATCCAACTTCATAGCCAAGTTATAAAAAAGGGCTTTCATACATTTAGTGATTCTAATGTGATGCTACTGCACCATCTAGGATAACATTAAGAGGGGTTCTAGTAAGCCCTGAATCACTTGAAAGGAGCACAAGAATACCCACTGCAAAGACCTGTGGTGCTGTTGTAGGGAAACAAAGCAACAGGTCTAGATGGTGGCAGCTCAGGCAAAGGTACCTCCATGCTCAGAAACTCCACCACTTCCTCCATGGATGGCCTGCCTCTGCTCTCATTCAGGGTGCAAAGCAACCCAATTTCCAAAACCCTTATTGCCTGCTTCAAGTTTACCACTGAGCCCATTCTTCCATCCACCACCTTAACTTTCTCATCCATCTCATGCATTCTCCATGCAAAGTCCAACAAGTCCCTCTCTTTCTGCTCCACCTCAGAGTCCAACCGGCTCCTCCCAGCAATCACTTCCAGAACAAAGATACCAAATTCAAACACGTCGATCTTTTGGCTCACTGCTGCCTCGAACTGTCTTGAATCATTACCAGAGAGCACGAAGCCAAAATCTCCCAAGACTGCTCGGAAACTGACATCAAGAAAGACACTACTGGTTTTCATGTTCTTGTGGGCTAGTTGCTTGGAGTGTAAGAAACTAAGGGCTTCTGCCACATCTTTCACAACCTTGAATCGCCGTGTCCATGGAAGAACGCCGGCCCCAAACAACCATTTGTCGAGGCTTCCATTGATGAAGAAGTCATACACAACCATGATTTCGCGATTATCTTGACACCAGCCTCTGATGGGCAACAAATTTGGGTGACGAAGTCTGCTAATAGTACCGATTTCCTTCAAGAATCGTCTCCTATCTAACCCCTGAGAGTTAAGAAACTGGGCTGAGCACCGTTTCACGGCTACTTGGCAGCCATTGGAAAGCTTTCCTCTATAGTAAATTCCTCTTGCATCGCTACCGAGTACTTCCAACTCGCTAAAACACCGAGTTGCAGTGGAAATCTCAGAAAGAGTGAAGCGGCGAGGTTTATTTGGAGGCGTCGGCCGTTGCTTTATCTCCGGCAATATGACAACATTGCTCGATTTATCACGTCTGTGCTTACTGTTCAGGAACAGACTGAGCAGAACCGCCAGAACTAACGCCACCACAGCCAAGAAAATCAAGAAGCTGCCGGGTGGTTCGGTTCGAGCACTCTTGGTAGTTTCGTTATCCACGAGGATCTTACTCTCACATGTTTCCGTCGAAGGGATACGAAGAAAAGCTTTGCTTTGGGACGTGAAGTTCCATGACAACACGCTGTGGATTTGAGTCAAATTGCCTGTCGAAGCTGAAAAGCCTACAAACATGTATTCTTTCAGAAATGGTGAGAGATCAAGTGGCTCAGAGAAGATAGGTTTTAATGGATCATCTTCCTTTGCGGATCCTAAACGGATGTCCAGCCAACGGCGTGTACCATCGTAGGAGATCCAAGCTCGGTGAACCAAGCCATCGTTAAGGACAACATCGACATCGGAAGCATTGAATGTTCTGCTGGAGATGATGCTACCTAAGTTGATTCCCACATGGTTATCATTAGGGTCTCCAAATCCGGGGCTTCGATGTGTGTCAAACTCCACAGCCACTGCTTTATAGTTTTCCTCACAAGCATCATTAAGCATGGCAAGCCACGGCCCAGACCGTCCGACAGTGAACTCGTCGGGGACAATGATGAAGGCAAGGCCACTACCACCCAGGCCAGTATCAGAACCGAGGTTGGTCGCATTATTTAGTTGAAAAGCAAAGGTGGTTTCAAAGGAAGCCGGAGTTTTGGTGTTAGGGTCAAGAAGGCGGATGGGAGAGGAGAAGAGGGCTCGGCCAGCTTGATGTCTGAGATCAACTGCTAGGGATTCCCCAGGGATTTGGAGGACACCCTTTTCATTTGAGAACTTGGCGCTACCGAGGAGTCTGACATCATGGACAATTCTGGGGTTGTTGTTGAGGATGAAATCTGGGAAAGAAAGATGCTTAGTTATATTGATTACAGGTCCCTCTTCGAGCTTCTTGTGATCACTGGCCGAGTCAACCAGAACTAGTGGGTATTCTCCGCTTAAAGCCAGGAGAATAGATAAACATGCCAACCAGCAGCTATGACAAAAACCCATTCTCGAATATAAAGAACAAGATGAGATTCTGGAAAGAACTTATGCTGGTGTGGATAATGGAATTGAGAATGCTTTTGAGAGAGGATGGAGACGGCCGGGGGGATATGGGCAAGGACTGGTTATAGTACGTGGCTAAACAAGAGCCCCCCTGTTTATAAGCACTTGATAAAATGAATATGATCATCGTGATCCTAAGCTTGTCCTGGTATGACAAAAACATAAAGTAAGATGTGTTAAAGATAATCAAGTAGACACAGCTGAAGAGGAATCTTGGTGTTTGTCTTCACAGTTTTAGTGGGTGACAATGATGGGTTCTTGCATGTGGTTGGATTAATTAGTCTGTGGGGTACACTTTGGGTGGCGTTTGGTGCATATTGATTTCTAGGTCCTCTTCCTTGGACCCCCCAATTTGGATGTATTGTTTAGCAACCAAACGAAACCAAGGGAAGATTATATCAAATCTAGCAGAATTTTTGTTACAAGTTCTCATCACAAAGCAACCTATCGTGGTCCTTCCATTAATTATTGCATTGCAATCAACCTAAGAACAAAGCCAGATGAGAATGGGGCCCTTATGAGTGTTATTATGACCATAGCAGTTATTCAGTGTCCACAAACTTGCATTCAAGTTATAGCATCTCTGCATGATGTGACAAGAATCACAGAATGTGTAAAACTCATTCAGAATCAAAACTAGGCATAAACATGAGAATATGAGGAATTCAGATGGCATAATTGTGTAAAGAGAAGTGCTATAGATACAAAAAGATTATACAAAAGTAAAAGCTTATAAAGTGACGTAACTTCATATGATCCGTTAGATCTATTCTACGATAAAAATAAATTTACAATCTAACATATCACATCAAGCCATGCCACTTTTTAGATTTATTTTTGTGTAATTCTTTTGTGGTTAAAGTAATTCCCGTGTAATTCAATCTGCTGGCAAGGGGTTTGAACTGAGAAGACAAGGTTTAATGAGGGAGATTGTCTTCACGCAGGTTGCGTGCAAAGTTGATCAGTCGAATCTATGATCAATTCATGGATAGGGATCTAGGATCTATGAATGAGGATATTCTTAAATTCAGAAAGAAAAAAGGAAATGAGTTAGAACCGTGAGGGGCAACCAAAGAGAATAATGATGTTAAAATACATTCCTTGATCAGAATTCAATAATATATTTTTACCGGCGCATAAACAACCACCGATAATATAAATACCGGTAATTCTTATTTATTTATTTATTTATTTGTAGTATCTCCACACTGAAATCAAGTTGCATGATCTGCATGATAACAACCACCCAAAAGGTTGTCATCCAATGCCAAAAGGCAAAAAGAGAAGAAATTGGAAGGGCCAATAACATATTCTTAGGGCTAGAAACGAGCAGTCGAAGTGGAAACATGATCAGGATAAAGAAATCTAGCAATGATCCACCCAAAAGGACCCTCAACCAGAGCAGGTTCTGAACATCTCAGTTTAGATGTTGTACCCTATGTCCAAGTGAAAGGTCCACATGCAATTGCTAGCTAAGCCACGAACACAAGTCAGTAGCAAATTCAGAATAGACATCCTCTCATGTCCCCAGCATGTCAAATATCATTGTACCCGGATTTGTTTTATGCGCAAAGATCAAGACAAAGGGAAAAAGAAAAAACTTTGATGACCCCAGTTCATGGGTCCATGTTATTTTTCAAGTCGGATCAAAAGCAAATGTTTATTAGTGTTAATACTTTAAAGAAACATTCTCTTGCTAGAGAAAGAACTTAATACTAATATTATTTCTTGAACCGTCTATTAACCAAGTCTACTACAAGTTTCAAATAGATAAGTCATATATAAATCTTTTATAAAAGAGTTCTTCCACTCTTCTTTCCTATACCACAGGTCCACACACTTGTAAAGGGTAAAAAAATAAAAAATAAAAGCAAGTGTACGATGAATATAATTTTTCTTTGTCAAAAAAGTGGAGCCCAAGAAAAAAAGCTTTTTTTTTTTACATTTTTTCATGGTGTGATCCACTTTTTTATAAAATGGTGTTTGCCTATTTAGGAGTTGAATAAATCATTACCCTTAGTATCTCTTATTACTTTGTTCATAAACAGATCATACTCGCTGCTCTGTTCATTTTATGCAGTGAGAAGTCAGTTGGGAAATATAACACAAGTGAACATAATTTAAGCAAGTTAAAGAAAGAAATTGATACATTACAACAGTATGTAGAGAGAGATGATGGCTTCACACTTCATTCATAATCAATTCTTTAAAGAGATTCTGGTAAAATTGCAGATAGCAAATTGGAGAAGTAAATGAGGGTATTGCAGATTTCCTCTTGAAAAACAGTTGCTTGAAGCTCAAAGCCCAGAAAAGTTCAATTTTCTTCGTTTCCTAATCACTCTTTATGAATATTTGGTGGATGATACAAGTTGGAGTGAGACACTTTACTCACCAACTGGCGTAAAATAGAACTTGACTAATACTCAAAGACAAACGTATAGCACCCACACACTGGAGTTACTTCTGCCCGTTCAGCAACAGCAGCTAAACAACATGTGTACAAATTATATGCTTGACCAGAATAAAATGAAAAATTATACTGCATAGATCTAAAAGACTTGGACAAACCAACTACGATTAACACATGATGATTTAGATTGAAACCATATTAACCAAATCTACGATTATAAACCAGAACAGAACCGCAACCCAAATATAAATCCAGAATGAACCATTTTAACAAGTCTTTAACCATAAACTGGAACAGACTAGCAAAACACTATGCCTTTTTATTGGGGAAACAAAGAAAATTGAAACTAAGCAAGTTCATTTTGTTCAGCTTGGTGGAGGGAAGAAAATGGCATCAGACGTCCTCTTTGAACGGAAATGATTCTCTGTATTCGAATCCACATTGAATGCAGCCTCAAGTACCTGAGGAGATAAAGCCTTCCACACAGAAGTTCTTCCAGCTAAATGAGTGAATATTGGACTGCCACAGAAAGAAAAGATCAAAAAATTCAGTACAGAAAATTATTCATGATATGGCCATTGCCACGACTAGTTCTGTCTTGATGATAATCATTGCTTCAACAGAGATCAGGTAAACGGCCAAAAAGAAGTGCACTACAAAATTCATTAGATATATATGAGTATTCTCACAGAAATGTGATATTACGGCTAAGAAAGTGGAAAAATTCTTACTTGGGGGTGGTGATGATAGAGAACCACTCCAAACCATCAGGGGCAGCAATCTTCGAAACAACAAAAAACCTTGGCACAATGAATAAACTCCCTGCCTTAACAGTAGTTTCCAAGACCCTGCGACCATCAACACCAACAACTTGAACACGGCCACTACCCCTAACAATATAAGTTACCTGCAATGCCGAATCACAAGAGAATCCAGGAGAGCACATGGCACTCCCGTCCAACCTAACAAGGTCAGCCCCAAGTCCAACTTCACCAACCAAAGGAAGGTTCTTGGTATTCAAGACCACAACCCTTCCACCTTTTTCAATGTCCACATCTAATGGAGCCTCCTCACAATTCAGTGCCATGCCCTCTCGATGTTCCTTATTTGGCTCAGGCATTTTAAAGTTCTCATCAAGCTTGACAATCCCATTGCCCGATTGCTTTCCAACGAGGCTCTTTACAACATTCTCATCCAAGTCCCATGCTCGGCTAACAAACTCAGTTGAGAAGCCAGTGAAGATCCCGTTGGAACCCGTCAAGAAAAAATCAGTAAACTCACCAGCTTTGTGAGCTTTAGAAGTGTCTCCCAAGAAAAGAACAACTAACTCAGCATCCTCTTTGTTGTACCACCATGTAACGACACCAAAAGGAAGAGCAATGGCATCACCCTTTTTTATTGCAATGACCTTCTCTTCGGATTCAGGAAGAACAATTCCAGCTACACCATTACCTAGGGAAAAGAAAGATCAATGAAGAGTAACCAAAAAGATAATCTTAATTATAATAAAAATGGTATTGTATATCATGAGCAGCTAATGGTATTGGGATCATATTCTAACAATGGTCTGTGTCTTGGTAGAAGCCATCAACAAAACTGAATTTGCCTGAACTACATTCAAGAGAAAATTCAAAATTTTCTGGCACATGCCCAATAGCTCAGTTTTACTCTGTTTAAAAATCTAAATAATCAAGTCATTCTTACAAGCTGGACCACAGATCATAATTCAGTTCAACATATAAACGCCTAAAACTGATTCTTCCGTAGTAATTCAAACCATCTAATTGCACTTCTTTTTATCCAATTAAATAACCAATCTCAAGCAACAGCCCCCAAGAAAAGGTTGGGAAAAAAAATTATAACAAACGATAAAGAGTATAAAAGATGGACACAATATAATAATAAGGTCAATAAATGTCTATAAGTTTTGGGTGATCAAATGTACACTTCGAAAGTACTTGGGCTTTTTTTTTTTTTTTTTTTTTTTTTTTTTTTTCTGTATTTGGGTATTAGGTGCCCAATGCCTGTGGTTCTTGCATATAATAATCTCCTAACATTAGGAAATTCTGATCTCTAACAAATAATGATTAGCGCAGCACTTCAAGGTTGAGTGGTATATAAGTCATGGTGGTATTATGTTAAATTCCACGTATTTTATTTTTCACGGATAGATGATATTCCAAAAGAACCCTAAGCACTTCATGACGCATCAAAAGAACCTCTCCAAACCTTATTAAATTTCACCAACAAACTCAGTGAAGAATACTTTTAAAAGATTTTTAAAAAAAAAAAAATTGACATCTTATTCTACATAACAAAAAACCCATCTATTCAATAAATTCATGATCGCAGGAAAGAGAGAGAGAGAGAGAGAGAGAGAGAGAGAGAGAGAGAGAGAGAGGCAATCGTCAAGCTGTTTACTAATACATTCAATGAATCTAACAACAACAACAACAACAGGCAACAGCAGAACACGCAAAAACGATTAAGCAGAAACCAGAAATTGATACCCACAAAACTACAGGAAAAAAAAGAGATCAAAATATGAAAGATCAGATACCAAATATATATAAATACCTTGGAGGACATAAGCAACCTTAGCGGAGTCAGAGTAACGAGGAAGAGCAAAACCATTCTTTCCAAGGGCCAACTTGGCTGCACCAATATTGCCTTCACGCAGCATGGGGAGCTCTAATGGGGACCACGCATAGTACGAACCACCATCGCCTCCATACACTCTCTGGGCAAATTTTGGAGAAAGATCAAGCTCCATTTCTTTTCTTCTTTAACTTTCCGTGAAACCAATAAAGAAATGTGAGAAAGCAGAGAATATATGCATTCAAAGAAACTGAGAATGATGGGGTGGGTGTGTGTGTGTGTGTATATAGGCTAGCAGTCGAGATTGTTTCACTGGTAAAGATCTTCAACAGATGAGATGCTTTGTTTATTACTTTATTCGGATTAGAAGCAGAAAAGGATAATTAAAGATAAGATAAGAGAATGATTTGTTTCCGTATTGGCATTCCCACTCATAACAAAAGTGGCATAAGACTGTTGGTTTTTCCCTTTGATAATCGAAATTCATTTGCTATTATTGAAAATTTTGCAGGATCGCTGTTTCCTTTTTTTTACAATTCATTTCATTTAATTTTATATCATTTTATGTTATTATTATAATTTTTTTAAACTTCTAAATAAAATATAAAAAATAATTTAATTTTTTTAAATTTTAAAACAAAAATTATATTAAAAATTATATTCTAATAATATTTTTTTTTCAACTTTCACCTCATTTCATAAGTTATAACCGACTAGGTAAAGCTTCGCAAGATAAATATATAAACCATTCAGAGCTATCTTTTTCACATAGATGTTCTTTTTATATCAAAAAAGAATAATTTTACATATAATTGTAAAATACATAAATATTATGTAATTATTTTGAAAAAAAGTGAAGTCTATTATTAAAAAATTATTTTTTTTTATATAAGTCTTATATTTTATTTATTTTTTTAAAAATAATTACGTGACGATTATATAATTCACGATTGCCATTAAGAAATGATAAAAAAAAGACGTGGATAAAGTTTGCTCGAGTGAAATTGCACCAATAATGATGCGTTAAGATAAGATAAATGTCAGTTGGTAAATTGAAAAAAAAAAAAAAAAAGTCTCTAATCATCTTCAAATTTTCAATTTTGACAATCACCTTGTCAAACTAGTCAAAAGTTTACAGTGCATCCCACCAAGAATTTAATAGAAACACCCTTAATAAATAAATAAAAAACACTAAAAAAGTCAAAAAATAAAGATAAAATATAAAATGATGAATAAGCCCGTATGAGAGGAAATATCAAAACATTAAAAATTAATGAGTCATCTTTTTTAAACACAACAATCAACAAAGAATAGTTGTAACTTGTGAGGTTGCATTTAGATTAAAATGATAATATTTTGATGATAAAATATTATTTATTATTTTTTAATTATTATTATCTTTTTAAAAATTTTGAATTAGTAATTTTATTGTTTGAAAGTTGTAAATTGAGTTGAGAAATATAATCGCAGAGTTCTTAAAATGATAATATTTTGATAAAATAATTTTACTTTTATTACTTATTTTATAAATATTTTGACAGTAATTTTCTTGTTTAGTTGAATTGAAATAAATCGCAGAGATCTGAGTTATATAAAGATTGAGCCGATTATAAATTCTAAATTTTTGTCATTATTTTCAAAATTATTTAGACTTAGGCCCCATTTGAATTCAGAAATTCTTTCATTTATTTCATCTCATTATTATAATTTTTCTAAATTTTTATATAAAATATAATAAACAATTCAATTTTTTCAAATCTCAAAAAATAATAATAATATTAAAAAATAATATTTATAATAATATTTTATTCAATATTCATATAAAATTATATTATTTTATCTCTAAATCCAAACTAGATCTTATATTACCTCAAGAAGGGAGGGGGAGGATGGGGTTAGAATAATTCTACGTGCAGTCATTATTCAAGCCTCCCATGCATACTTAATGAAACGGAACTTCACTTAATAAAACGATTCTGTTTCATCCATCCCCCCAAATGAGCACTGCTACGACTCGTCTCCCTCAAATGACTGAATAAGCACTGCTACGACTCGCCTCCCTCCCCCAAATTCCCCTTGCCCTGGCACTGCTCGAAGGTGGGCTCTCTCTCTCTGTCTCTCTAAAATCTGACGTCCTCAATCTGACGTCATTCAAGAACATGGTCGAGGAAATTGGAGATCAGTGCCTACCAATACTGGTATGTGCAATAATATAGATCAAGATTCTTCATGCTTTTGTATCTTCTGTATTCGAGATGTTCTTAAATCGGTACACTTCCATAGGGGGTTCCATGAACTTGAACGGAATTTGCTTTTTTTTTTTTTTTCAACGTTTTTTCTTTTTGAGACTGAATGCACTGATGGATCCATCTCTTTTTGTCCACAAAGACGGTTACTGAGGTGCAGCAAAAGTTGCAGGCTTAGATAGACTAACCACCTCAGACCTGGAATCAAAAGAGGGAACTTCACTCCCCATGAAGAAGGGATGATAATCCATTTGCAGGCTTTTCTGGGTAACAAGTAATCTTCAAACATTACAATTTTTTTCTAGCAATTTCCTCTGTATTCTTTTATTTTCAGAAAAAAAAAAAAAAAAAAAAAAAAAGAGGAAAGAAAAAACTCAACTACAGACAAATTTCAACTCCCTCATGTCCTTTTTTTCAATTTTTATTTGGTTTTGCAAAACATTATCTTGTCCTTTCTTTCCTTGTTCTTTTTTCCTCCCAATTACTTGTTTTCCTGGAATTGGTAGTCTGTATATCTGAGTTTCCAAATTTGGGTCGATCAGGTGGGCAGCCATAGCTTCCTACCTCCCACAAAGAACAGATAATGATGTAAAAAACTATTGGAACACCCACCTGAAGAAGAAGCTGAACAAATTTCCATCAGCCATGGACCCCCACATGGCATCAGACTCAACCACCACTGATCATCAGGTTTCAACCAAAAGCTTTAATGAGAGAAGAAGCTTAGACGCCACCAACGATACTGCCCCATCTCTCACCAGCCTAAATCAGTCCTCTACTGTGGCAGACAGAGCTCGAAGGTGGCCGACGGTGTTGGAGTTGGCTCTGCTAATGGAGGGATCTGGTAGGGGCAATTTTGATATTTCACCACAATTTTAAAGATAAATGGCTGAAAAGCACATTCTTCCTGATACTCAAATGATATAATTGAGATAAGAATTAAAAGTTTAATAAAATATTTTTAATATTATTTTTGTTTTAAAATTTGAAAAAATTGTGGTAATTAGATTAGATGAGATGAAAAGTTTTGTGAAGGAAAGCACCAGACTTCCCAAGTCTCGAAGAGAACCAACCTATTTTACAATATTCAAGTTGAACACAAAAACTATGATTTCAATTTAACAAAATTACGGAGGATAAATAAACTAAACTGATTTTGAAGCACATATCGGCTTAATTAACCACCGGTAATTTCGACAATACAAAATTCCAAGTCAAATTCCAACAAAGCTCATAATGTTATGCTCAAAAGTTTATAAAATGCGAACAAAAAGCGTAAAAGAGAAAAACCAAATCAAAAAACTAAGACAATATTTCTATCCCACTGGCAATTACTCCTCCTCAAGGATGGTTCCCTTCTCACTGACATAGATACCATCAAGAAACTTCCGGATATCCTTGTTCTTCACATGACATTTCTGCAAACCCAAAACAGACGGCAGATCAGCAAGTGCAAACAACATAGTATAAAAATGATTGTTCGCATTTGGGGAGAGAGAGAGAGACCTGGTTTATCAAGGCACAGGACCGAGAAACGAGTTCAATGTCATTCCCGTCTAAAACTAGTTCATCCTTGACCTTTTCGGAACGGAGAATGGACACTCCATCAAGCATGTCAACTTTTCTTACCTAACAACCAAAAAATACAATGTCCAATGAAGTCCTCATTTCACAATTGAATAAGCTAAAGTTTAACATCAATGTACTTGAATCTAAATCCCCTAGCAACATCAAAAACAATAACTACAACATCAATTCTTCAATCTGTTCTAGATTCAATTCAACAAAGACAAAAAATGCACTCAATATATATGATCTACAAGACTTGCAAGATAGATACACCTCGAGTAGTAACAAATTCCACAATAGCCACCATGGTGCAAACAAGATGGTAACCAATAGGAAACAAGAAAACAGTTTAAACAATACCAACTACTCTATTTATTCACCCCCCTCCCCCCCCCCCCCCCCCCTCTCCAATCCTTGTGTTTTGTGTGCAAATAAGCAGGCATCTATGCTTGATACAAGCCTTATCCAAAGGATGCAACAAATGAGTTACCAAATGAAAAACTGGCTTCGTCTACTTTATTCAATTACCATTCCACTTCATGAAGTAATATAGTATCAGTACACCAATAACAAAATGAAGTAATATGATATCAGTGATGTTTAAAAAGGGCCAGTGGAATATCCAATGCCACCATATCCTAAACAAATTTTCAGATAAGGCATGGGGTAAAAAGGAACACAATGTCAACAGAACCGCCCAGCACTAAAATCAGAAAAATTAAGAGTAGCTGCAAATAATTAATTTATGGCAATCCAATGCACGTGATTACAGCTTCCAACAATGTTAATGTTTGAACGAGTAACTGGAAGGGGTTGGAAAGGACAATTCTGAAACAAGAACGGAGTCTTCCAAAGTATCCTAACCAATCGGTATTCATAGATTGGAATATAAGTACGATAGCTCCACACCTTGTGCATGCATGAACACGAGTACAACCACAAACATAATTTAATAAAAATATATACAATATGTATAACATAAATGGAGATTATAAATATCCATAGTATGAGTTAAATCAAACAGCAATCAACATTCAACAGTTTTTTATCAGTCAATCAACATTCAAAATTAGGATAGGGATAAAGAAAATAAAGCAAATTAATAAGACTAACAGAATAAACAATATAATCTCTATCATGGAACAAGTAAACTATGAAATAACTCTTCCAGTAAAGAATCAATTGACACCAACAATCTAATAAATTCAACTAAATAATGAACTAAGGTTCGAATATCGATACTAATTCTCAGATCAAACCACCATTCGTATATAAACAAGACAGATGACAGGAAAAAAAATCAACAATAAACAAGCATCAAAATCCAAACGAAGCAAAAGACAGAACCTCAAAAGAAGAAAAATCCATTTCACAATTGCCGAAAAGGTACCTTCTTTTCACCCAAAAAATTACGGATCTCGATGGACTTGTTAGCGTTGGTGATGCTAGCGTTGATGGGGAAGTGAGCGTACACGAACCTCATCTTGTAGCGGTAGCCCTTGGTGACGCCGGTGATGAGGTTCTCGACGTGGCTGAGAGCAGTACGGATCGACGCCGAGGTCTTCCGGGATCCGAACCAGGCCTCAATCTTCAGCTTTCGCTTGCCAGTGTCCTCGTCAGTGATGAGATCAAAGTCTAGATTGAGGTGCTTGAAGTTGCGGATGAGTTTACCGCGCGGACCCTCCACCTCGATGATCTTGGCGTTTATCTTGATTTTTACGCCGTCTGGGATATCCATAGTCTCCGACGAGAGAATGGTCTTCATTTTCGCTGTATTTCTGAGTCTAGGCGAAGCGAAGAAAATGGAGGCACCAAAACCCTAAAAACAAAAATGACTGGTGACTTTATATAGCTGTGACGAGTCTGTCTATAAAAAAAACGCAGAAACCCTAAAATGCTTCCCTTCGAGAATTAGAACCTAATGTGTTGGGCCTGATGTGGTATATTTTGATTTATGGGTCCAGCCGTTGAGAGGGTTTCTTTAGTTTACAAGCATGAGTGATCCGTACTATACGCATAACTTTCGGCCTCGGCCCTTTCCTCAACCAGCGGTTGTTTCACTCGCCGCCAGTTCGCCACGGCCCACACCACATGAATTCATCCGTGTCTGCCCTCTTTAAATTTGAAAATTATATAAAAAAAAAAAAAATCTCCTCCCTTGTAAATTTCATTACCTTTAAAAGTATTTGATTTCTTTGGTGCATTTGAACTTAGGTGATTGAGCATCCTCCAAGTTTTCAAGGTTATATATTATATGAGTTTCTACATATCTTAAATACTACTTTGGAATTTAATGATAAAATTTTTGAAAAAATCAATATCTTATCACTTTGAATTTTAAAATATTATTTGAAATTGTCATGCTGCTAGTGATGCTTTGTCTTATCACTTAATATGAGGTATTACAATATCCCCCTTAAATTTTCGACATCTTTGTCAGGATCGTTTGATACTTAGAGGATACCATATAAACTACTCTAATGAAGGTCCAAGCCATATCTGACATATACTTCAAAAAAATTAGTTAATGACACAATTGTAGTTCCATTTGTTAGTGATGATTTACATATTTTTTTATATTTTATCACTTCTTAACTTTAAACTTTAGTCTAATTTTATTTATTTTTGTTGATTTTAGTCTTCATTGTCATCATTTAAATTTATTTCATATTTAAAAAAAAAAAGATCTAAATTTTAGAAGCCTATCTCGTCTAGGGACTCTCTCTCATTTAAATAAATATTTATTCGAATATGAAAGCTGGTCATCTGAGCTATTTGGAGATAAAACATTAAGTTGAATTTTTAAAAAGTAGAAGAAATGAGGACCAGTTAAAAGGCAGATTGAAATACAAGAAGAAAATTTTGAAGTTGATATTCGGGCATAAGATTAGATAACAGAGAATTTGAAGTGGCTGAATGCAGAATTGGGAACAAAATTTTTGGAAAGGTTGAAATTCAAGAATCATGGACGTTGGATGAAGATTAAAAAAAAAAAAGTAAAAAAAAAAAAAACTTGATGGCGCTACCTACCACCAGGCAATTTGGAAAGTTGAAAAAAAAAAATCTATCTTCTACCAACCGAACACAAGATAGAAGGCACCAATGAAAAAAAAAAATTACAGAGCGGAAGAAGGAAAAAGAAGCAGACGACGCGGACACGAGCAGAGTTCCAAGTAGGACTATTCATCCGGCCGGGTTTTTTCCCTGCCAGGTCCGGAACCCGGAAAATTGGGTTCCGTTTTCGAGTTTCGGCCCAGATGAAACCCGGGCCAGAACCCGGGTTTGAAAACCAGGACCAATCCAATCCGAGTATGGGTTTGAAACCGGGGTACAGGGTTTAAAACCCGGGTACCCAGATCTTTATTTTTTTAATAAAAACCGGTTATATTCTTCCCCCCTGTGTCTCTCTTGCTCTCTCTCTCGCTGTCTTGTTGCTTTGCGAAAATACATAAACCCTAACCCCTGCCTCCATCACCGTGATCTTGTGAGCCGTGACCCCATAACCATCCGCCGCTCGTCCTCGCCGCATCTCGGTCACTGCATCTCGGTCGCTGCATCCCTGTCTCCGTCGACCTTTCCCTCTAGGGCATTGTTCACTTGTTTAGGTACTCTCTCTCTCTCTCCCTCCCTCCCTGTAACTATGATTCTGTGCGTGAGGAATGGATGGGGTAATCACTTGGTTGATAATGGTTTGGGTTTTTATGGATTCTGTATTTGTTGATAATCGGAGTTAATGGGTATTGATTTTCGTGGCTTGTGGGCTCTAAGCCTCTGCTTAATCAGAGTTAATGGATGTTGATAATCAGAGTTAATGGGTATTGATAATGGTTTTATTTGATGGGTGTTGTTCTAACTGGCTAGAGACATTTTTAAGCCAAAGTTGAAAGATCCAAATTACACACATTATTCGAGAGTTAATTAGTTGTGATAAACTAATTTCTTGTATATACGGTATTTGATCAAAATAATGTAAAATACAATAAGCTGGTCGAAGCAACTTATGACGAGCAATTTATTCTTCATCTTAAATTATTTCATTTTTCATTTACAGATATTGATGATTGGCTGATAGAAGAAGGCATTCCAAAACTAGAAGATGATTGACTACTACTTGAGTTCAAAGAAGATCTACCATAGTCTTCTTTGAGATATTTGTCACTTTGTACCTAAAGCAGCCGCCTACAGAGTGATAGGCTGTGTATTCATCTTAAAAATAACATCAGATAGTTGGTTCCCTAATAAAGGCCATTTACAAGTTTACCATGGTGCGCCAGAACTATGGTAAGTGGCTTTTCCTTTTGTTGTGCAATATCTATTTGAACTTAATAATATGAATGAGAACTAATGGTCAAACAAATTATTTAAAAATTTTGTTGTAAAAACTTACACGGTTAATTTAAATTTGAACTTCTTCCACTTTGATCTGGGATAGCAATATTTTCATACAGTTTTCTAAGTGAGCTTTCTTAAAGTACAAATAAATAAATAAAATGACTTTGCAGTGAAGTATTTATATTTGTGAAGTTATAGAATATGATAATCCTTACTGATGTAACTTTTCCTTTATTATTATAAGTTCACCAATTTGTTTCTTTTAGATTGGATTTGAGTACGTACGCTGGATTGCATTTGTTTCTGTAATATGGCCATGTGGCTTTTTTTCTCGTATTCACTATTGGTTCTTGGAATGGGGTGGAACGGTAAAAGTAAAACCATCTATTGAGTTTTATGGTGCTAGTATGTATAATTGTGTGATATTCTTTTCTTCTTACAGGTAAGTGAGAAACTGTAGTTGGAGGTCATCATCTTGAATAAGTGGTGCCATTGAATACTGCAGGGATTCTCAAGTTTGTCCACATTGTATCAACTTTTGTCTTGTACATGTTGTGGCTGTTTTGGACACAAGATATTTATATGCCCATAAGTGGATATTAACATACCTTCATGCTGCTGAGAAAAAAAAATATCTCTACAGCTGAATTCCTCCTACACCCCTGCTCATGACTGCATCATGAATAATGAGTCATCATCTTGTATTATTTATACTACTTCTGTACACTTTGTTTCTAATTCCCTATTTTTCTCTGAGGATTTTTACTATTTGTGAATAATAAAGTCAGCAAAGAGCAGCAGCGGCTTCATTGTTGGGCAGCCTATGCATGGGCCTAGAGTTGCAATAACGCTGGCAAGATTTCTTCCAGATTGTATGGTATCGATTATTAGGGATGGTCCTGGTGAGGCTGTTGTAGCTTCCCTTGAACAGACTATAGAGACACCTGAACTTGTCTGGACACCAGCAATGGCAGCTTTTTTGTTTGCTCAAATTGCAACTATGGCTTCAGATCTTTATCGTAAATAATTGTTGTTCTATATAAAGCACTTAGAGAAGCCATGTGTTTCATGATGGACCCCACATTGGGAAAGAAGGTTTGATGTATGTGTACTCTTCTTATTTGTTTAACTATATATTTTTATGCACTTCTTTGTTATTGCAAAGTCTAACTTCTCCACTGAAAGCATATCAACATGAAAGGCTTAGATGGTTTACAAGGACCCATATATGTTGGGACTGGATGTGTTTTCAGAAAGCAAGCACTTTATGGATTTGATGCACCTGCCAAGAAGAAGCCCCCTAGCAAAACCTGCAACTCTTTGCCAAAATGGTGCTGCCTATGTTGTGGCACTGAAAAGTAATGCTGGAAAAATTTCTTGTTGTGTATTAGAATTTAATTAAAGTAATGTATGTGTTTTGTAATATTCTTAGCAAATTAGTTCAAACAATGTAATATTTGAAGTCCAATTAATAATAAAAAAACTTTTGTGTAAAAAAAAAAAAAAAAAAAAATCCGGGTTCAACCCGGAACCCGGCATCCGGGTTTTGAAAAACCCGGATTTACTTGGGTTCTGGCCCGGGTCTGACCCGGACCAACCCGGTCCGGGTTTGAAACCCGGGTCTTGGTCCGGGTAGACCCGGGTTCCTGAGTTGGAACTCGGATGAACACCCCTAGTTCCACGCATGGACTAACACTGCAGATTGCGAGAGCATTTTACAGTGTTTATTTTCTTCTACTCTTCTCTCAGAAAAATTATGGTGAATTTGTTTATATTGAATTTAATTTTTAGCATGAACTAAATTTTTTTTTTTATTTTAGAAAAACGACGTAATCTAATTTCGAACTATGTTTATTTTTCTATGTTAATTTGAAGTAATTCTCTTCTATGTTTGTCTGATTTGTTCTAAGCTTATTGCTTCTAATTAACTGGCCATTAATTAGATGATTTTAATCTTATGATTTGCTG
>CM036130.1:28384006-28424003 GCA_002916485.2 Juglans nigra | reverse complement strand
GTTCACGTGGGGTTTGAATTAATCTGAACACGTACTCTATCGGATAAAGATAGATTTAATTACTGCTCCCTTATCACTTATTTATTATTTTATAATATATTTAAAATTTTTATTTTTTTAACATCCTTCATTATTAAAAAAAATTAAAAAAAATATATACAACTTTATTAATAATCATTTTCTTAACCATTAAATAAAAAAATAAAATAAAATAAAATAAAAAAAATTAATAAATTAATAGTATAATAGTAGTAACTCTATCATTATCTAATAGTTAAATATCTATCTAGTAAGTAGTTGATGATTAACTCCATGCATGCCAACTGGCCCCTAATTAATTTCTCGTGAAGTTAAGAAACTTTATATATATATATATATATATATATAAATATGAGTGGGGCAACTATATATGCCGCCCTACTTTTACTGCCCAGCGGTTTTATTTTATTTATTTTATTTTTTTATCATATTTTTTTAATACATTTAAATATTTTAAAAAAATAAAAAAAAACTATATAAATATATTTAAAATCACTTCCTCAATTATTAAATAAAAAATAATAATTTGATCAACCGTCAAATAAAAGGGTCAAAGTGAAGGAGGAAAAGTAACTTTTTTCATATAATATATATATCCATCAAGAGACTGATCTTGAAATAGACCGTGCATTTGTTTCGAAGAAGCAAATAAACGTATGAACAAAAAGCTAGCCTCTTCTCTTTCTCTATAAATTCTTAGATTAACCATATTAAATTCGTGATATTGAAGTGTCGAAATATTTGGGAGACTAATAAATTCCTACACGACGTAGACTTGCATGAAATTAATCTTAACAATTGACATTGACCATAAGATGAATAAAAATTTGGGTTATGGGACTTCCTCTCGGCACTTAAGATAACCCGAATTAATCCATCTAACAATAGCACTTGATGTATTTTAACAATATACAACAAGGTTGATGTATTTTAAACATCCTTATAAATCATTAAAAAAATAAAAAAATATATATAAATTTATTAATAATCACTTTTTTAACCATTAAAAAAATATATGAGTTGACATATTTGAGAGTCGTACATTTTTTCAGAAATAAAAAATCATTTCAAAGTCTAACATGGAAGCTTAAAAAAAAGAAAGACGTACAAGTAATAACAATTACACTTATTATTGTTATTGTTATTAAAATAACAATAACAATCAGTACGTATAACTTTAGAGAGATTTGCTAATAAATTTATAATAATAGTAGTTTATTATTTATATATATGCGGGCCACATTAGAGAGATTTGCTTACAATAGTATGATCTTAATAGATTTTCTAATCATGATTTCATTTGGTTTTAAATATGTGAATCTACTCCCATTTTTCCCCATGCTTTTATCATAGACAGGAGTGGGAGATTTCGTGATGACTTTCAAAGAAAAGGACAAATTCTTTACCCATATTATAATAGTATAAATCAACTATCAATTATAGAGGCCCAATGAAGTCGACAACGATGGATAGTTGACACGATTCCAACCCATATTTCCATATCTGTCTCTCCGTTTTATTTATTTATAATTATTATTTAAGTTTGAGTTTAGATCTTAATCTCATCTCAACTTATCTTATCTAATTATTGTAATTTTTTCAAATTTTAATATAAAATATAATAAACAATTTAATTTTTCTCAAATCTTAAAATAATAATAATATTAAAAAATAATATTTAATAATATTTTATTCAAATTTTAACTTTCATCTCAACTCAACTCAGTTCAACATCTAAACGCAGCCTGAATCTGTCCTCGCTGGCGATAACTTCGTATTATTTAAAAAAACAAAAACTTGATAAAGAATTAAGATAACAAAATAAACATCAATGATAAATAAGACATCATATAAATATCCAAAACATGATATAAAGAACAACAGCAACAAATATGTAAGGATATCTAAATACAAGCATCAGCTTGATTTGATTTTAGCATGGATGAGTTATCTCAACAATAATTTCCTCTTTTTTATTTATTTATTTATTTTTTTTTTGGGCTTTGGGAAGTTGTCTTTTTCGTTCTATAATGTCATAGATTGAGATTCACAGTGTGCATCATGAGATTCACATTATCTGGAAACTTCGTACATACAACATAATTACTTACATTAGTGTCTATATTTCTTCAAATGAACAATCATTTTAAAAATCTGTCTTTAATTATTTTCTAAATTGACTTTTGTGTTTATTTTTTGATTTTTCCAATCCAGGAAGAGACATATAATATGTGAGTTCTATAGAGTGATCATTCTCAAAACAGACAATTGAATTCAAACAGATTAAGCAGATCATTCAACTGGAATTGGTGGAAACAATATATTTGATTTTATTGTATCTTTTTAATCATTCGCATAACCGCTTCAATCAACTTCGGACCAATTCAAAGCTAAGTTTTATTTATTTATTTATTGTGAGAAATGATTTTCTTTCTTTAATTTCGTGGATGAAGATACGATAGAGCTAAACCTCACACAACCAATTACATTTATGGTGATGGAGGAAACCGTCATAAAAAATAAGCAAACCGCCATATAAACTTTTTGGTGACGGTTTGAAACCGTCTCCACAACCGTTATCAAAAAAGCGTCACATAAAGTATTTTATGGTAGTTTATTGTACGATCGTCACTAAAAAAATTTTTGGTCACGGTTGGAAGTCTGCCGTGAGATGCAACACTTACACATGAAGAGATTTTGTGACAGTCAAATTCCATCACAGAAAGTACGTTCAAACATATCAAATAACATTCGAACAGTTGCCCGACCAATTAGAATTGAAATGATAATTATCTAACGTTCGATATTTTTCATTCTCACATTTGATTTTTACGTTCAAACATTTGTAATGTGATTTTTGAATTTTGCATTTGCATGTTATTGAGCAATTGTTCAAATGTAAATGTTCGGATAGTTAATAAATATGCTCGAACATATCTTTTTAATCATTCAAACATTAAGAAATATTCATTCGATCATAACAGAAGAAGTTCAAACGTTTGTGGAGTATATACGTTCGAATGTATATATCGCACGTCTATGTACTTATGTTTGAACATTAATTCGAACGTAAAGGCATCTTCAAACGTTCTTTGTTTACATTCGAATTTATTGATCAGAACTAATAATTTCATCAAATTAAAAAAGCATACAAATTGTACCATATTATAGAACAAATAGTATCATCCCATGAAAATGCTTTAGAGAGTTGCAAAATTAGACGGTAAAAGTTTTGAACAATTATAGGTTTTATTTCTTCTTCTTTTCACACCCACTGTGATCCTGCTGTAGTGATATAACACGTCTCATTTGAACTAGCATCTCCCTTTGTACTTGTTCTTGAACTTCAATACGTATTCTTTCTTCCTGGTCTCTTTGTCGCTCCTACAAACGCATATATAAATCAGACTATCGTGATAAGAGAGCTTCACTCCTGCTATCTCGACTTCATCTACTCAATTTCTTAGCATGTGGCATCCAAATCCTTCATAAGATTATTAACTTTTGAAGTCGAGGTCGTGGAGGATGAACCGACACGCTTGATAGAACATCCCAAATCTCTTACCAAACCAGACTTGATCCCGAGGACCTGCATAAATATGTCAATGTCACTAGGAGAAGATTCCTCAGAGGCTGATTGTATCCCGATCATTTTTTCCTACAATAATTAGGAACAAAATCACACAATAAACAACATATTTAAAGAAATAGTAAGGAAACATAATAGTCATTCACATGTTGGCATAATTTATTCACACAAAATGACCTCACTTACATAATTCTCTTTGGCAATAGGATACATCTACTCACTGTACGCATCAGTGTGAGTAGCAACATAGACATGAATGAGGAAGAAATTTTTAGGATCATTGTGTTTCTAACAAAGTCACAGTAGTAATTTTAAAAAAATCATGTTAGTACTTAAGAAACGAATATGATAACAATGATTGAATTTTAATAAGTAATTACCATTTTATCAGCAGGGCGTTGGAATGACCTTCAACCGACGCGATGGTGGATTGTCAAAGATATTCTATTTTATGCATTGATAGAACTTAAATGGTGCAAGAGAAATTAACAATGTTAAATATAATCTATGAAATCAATATAGATGTAAATAAATTATGGGAGAAAAATCCAAAATACCTGATAATCTTGGGTTGCGAAAAGAGCACAATACTTCCTCCAATCGTCTAACTTTATTTTTGAAAAGAAGACTGAGCAGCCTCTTCTAACGTCTCAAATTTCTTGAAGTGGTCATAACATCGTCCCTTGTGACGCCGAAATAATGTAGCCATAAACTTATTCACAGTTCGTACTTCCTCGCTAGGGTCAAAATTTAGGTTGAATTCATCCTAAAAAGTGAATTGCGTCAAAAATATGAAATTAAAACATCTCTAAAAAAATCTACAGTAAATAAACTCACTAATACAAGACTCTGAATGTGATCCTTAACCTCAGTCAGAATATCTCACCTAGATCGCACATAAAATGGCGCATAAGCTCGGACTAGTATTTCGACATAGGAGGAAAGCGATGTCGCACTATCATTGACACCCCTAGTGAGGTTATCAGAGATGCTAACCTTAATTTTCTCGTGCCTTCTATTTTTTCCCAGAGCCAGGTCACGTGTTAAGCCACGACAACGACGTGACAAGGCATCAATTGATATATTTAAAATTATTAAAACCAATTTCTTCCCAAGTATTCAAATATAATTAATTATCAAGAAGAATTTACTTATTAGTAGGTGTGGACTGGCCGTCTATCTCTTGTGTATCAACTTGATCAGGAGCGGAGTCCCCAATTGGGGAGTCCTCAACTGGTTCAAAACTTGGCGGAGGAGGCATATTTCTTCATTGTTGTTTTGGTGGCATCCTTGAAAAGTATTATTATTTTCAATGAACTAGCTTAGAAATAATTATGAAAAATGTAATAGTCTAATATGTGTAAATAAAATATTTAGTACTTTTATTCTTCATTTTCAGATGTCTTTTCCATATTTGTTTCAGAATCTCCTTCAATAACATCTTCGTAATCTCCTTCCTCCTCATCATCATCTTCTTCTTCGTCTTCTTCATCGACTTCTTCTTCTTCTTCTTCTTTTGATTCTTCTGATTCATCAAAATCTTCAATTGAATAATCATTTAATACGGATGGGTCGAGATGTATGGGTGAGACGTCATCTCTACATAAGAGGATTAGTTTGAGTGCACCAAGGTCAACAAATAAATTAATACCCTCTCCATCTTCCTAATAGGCCTTTATAATCAGAGTGTCATCTTCATCTCCACTATAATCGTGATCCACTACCAATCTTGCATCATAAATATTTCGAGAAAAAATCTTTTGTATGACTCACCAAGTTATCTCTCCACTAGCTTCATCGGTCCTTTTCATTGGATCAATTAAGTAATAGATTTGGGTCGCTTGACAAACCAATAAGAACGGATCATCTTGGTACTATTTACAAGCAGTATTGATACTCGTAAAGTGATTATCCCTATTTCTTGATACCTGACCGCCGCCTAGATCTCACCAACCACATTTAAATACACATGTCACATTCTCGCCCAGGTATTTCAATTCGATGATATCATATATGACACCACAATAGCCAATATCCTCTGTTTCATGACTTTCCTCAACCAACACACCACAATTTTTTGTCTTTCAATTACGTTCACGATCTATAATATGGAACCTATAACCTCGAACCGTACATACAGTGTATCGAAGTGACCTGTTTGAAGGACTGTGGGCCAATTCATGTAATTCAGAAGAAACTGATTTTGGATCATGAGCAAGTTGTTCCAAAATTTAACAAGTGAAATATTAATAAAATTATACAAAGTTACTATAAATTAAAATGGTTTACAAATATTCTACTATACGGGACATTTAAATGCATACGCGTTGTTTAAACCATCGTGGAAATTCTTCTTCATGCCTTGCCTCTATATTCTATACGCCTTTTATCCTAAGTTTGTCTATGTGCTCACAATATTGAAGTAAAAAGAATAGGATATTTGAACACCTTTGATATAGTAGTACTTTAATAGAATATAGGAAAATTAGAATTATTCTAATTATGGATCGGCATACTTAATATAGTCATCAATCTTATGATAATTATTCAACACGTACCACCAAGCTTTTTCTAACTCTTCATAGAGTAAGTTGTACCTTGTTTGTGCACTTAAGGATCGTACATTCTGAGAAAACACAGATAGCTCACGAGGGTGAGGAGTAGCAAAATCAGCATTCCGCTGTTCTTGATTAAAGCGTGTCTCAACCCCACGAAGATATAAAGAGCAAAATATCAACCATTCATTGTGTATATAAGTCTCTGCTATTGACCCCTCAGTTCGGGCTTTGTTCCCAACAGTGCACTTTAGTCTACCTATAAATCATATAATGTTGGTTATCTAACTTACTGAGATTTCAAGTAAATCTCACCCCTTATGGATCTATTGTCATTCCACCTGAAATGATAGGAGTTATGTCAGGACTCAACAATGATGGACTGGTGGATCCGATTGATTGAAGAGGAGTCAGATCTCGACAAAAGATTAGACCTCATCTTGAAGTTTATAGCCCTAACCCTTCGTGCACTAGAATGCATGAAGCAGTTGATTTAGCCATAGAGACATATTATCAAGAATAATTGTACTAAGATTATGCTACCTTATGATTTGAACTTACGATGGTTATGAATGACATTGAGATGTTTTAGTTTATTTTGACATAAGTTTTATTTAGCCACCTTTATTCCACTGCGATTATTGCATATTGCTAGATGCATTTATAGGATGCAGTGCATAATAACTGTCATGAACGGGGGTATGTAACTTTATGTTACATGTCCCGATGCTTTAAGTCTTTGTTTCATCCTAAATTGAGGTTAGGGACGTCACATCTCTTAACTAGATAGATCCAACAAAACCTCTTGATGTAAATGCATTGCTAAATAGACCATTACGTAAAAAATGATGGTGGAAAGATAACACCTCATATCTTGCGTTGTTTTGCTACACATATATAGCCTTTGCAATTTGATCAGAAAATAACACAAAATTTTCACCGAAACATATTTCCTAGCCTTCCACCTCGACTCTCCACATACGGGACAAGCATGTTTTTCCTCATTCTCCTTCCAAAACAACACATAATTATTCCTATATACATGTATCGACTCATACTCAAACCTTAACTACTTTCTCAACTGTTTCGCTTCATAAAAGTTTTTCTGCAAAGTAGAACCTTCATGGAGCACCTCATTAAATAAGTCCAATATTATGTTAATTGCTTTCATCGACATCTCACAAAATGACTTAATGTGAAATAGTCTCACAATTAATAAACGATATTTTGTTGTGTTTTGTACAATCAAGATAAAACTCACGCTTTGCATCTTCCTACATTCTAGAGAAATTCTCTGACTCAGTCCCTCGGCCACTTGAGGCATCAACATCAATGTCATCCATAAACAAGTCAGCTCCAATGTCACCCAACATCTCCTTCATCTCATCCCACTCATTATCGTCATCCAGTGCCTCATTGCAATACCATCATCGAACGGAAAATCGGCAAATTGTTCATATGGTTGACCATGTAATACCCATTGAGTATATCCCAAATCTATACCATCCACAAATATATGACTTTGTACTTCATTCAATCTTATAGTGCATAGAGTTTTGTACCCTCAACATGGACACTTTATGTAACCTTGACTATCGGTAAAGGCATGAACAAAATCAATAAATTTTTTCACTCCATGTGCATACAAAATAGTCTTTTTCAAGTCTATCGCCAAGACGCATCCAAATTTTGTTCATTTCTAAAAAACCCTATGGATTAGTATAATGGCAACTAATTTCATATATATCACATGCTCCAATTCAATTCCTCATGTTCTTTAAATAAAAATAGTTGGTCATATCTCATTCAAGATTATATCATCCATATTGCATAAAGTTTTCACTTTTGTACTCTCCACATCAGTAAAAATTTTGGCAGCACCTCCCCATAATTCTCCAAATATACATGGCTGCAAACATGGATTGTCACCCTACGAACAATATACCCGAAGAACAAATGAAGAAGACACTGAAATTTCCATTCTTAACGTGTAAAGAAAGAGTAATGAAAATGTGTAATATAAATAATATAATTTCAAACTCTTCACACTGGACAATTCGGGAATTAGTGAACACCTAAGTGTACACTAATTTTCAAACGGGTCTAAGATTATTCATGCAATGTCACACACACAAGCTATAATATATAACATATAGCAATAACACAAAAGCTATAACATATAAGTAATGTATATTCATGCTAAACTTCTGCGAAACCATCAGTAAAAAATCCATTGTTGGGTCTTAATTGGGGATTCCAAACAAGTTTAGTATGCTTTGTCCTAAGCATAGTATGTGAAGTTGTTTATTTGTTATTGTTACAATGACCAAGCATTTTAAAGTCATCATTAATTAAATTAGATATAATTATTTATCAAACTAAGGTGTGGATTTAAATTAGATATGTAAGGTGTGTTTAATGTATATTTGATTCCAAATAAATAAGGTTATATATTTAAATAATGTATATTCATACTAAACTTCTTTGAAACCCTAAGTAACGAATCCATTGTTGGGTCTTAACTGAAGGATTTGAAGAAGTTCAACATGTTTTGTCCCAAGTATAGGATGTGGAGTTAGTTATTTCTTTTATTGATTATTTTTTTAATTTCCTAGCATTTTAATATTACCATGAATTAAATTGATATTTCTTTTTTTTTTTTTTTTTATCTATCTAAGATGTAGATTTAAATTAGATATGTAAGTTATGCTTTATATCATTAGATATTTAATCTTAGTATATTTTATTAATTAGCTATTTGTTTTAATCTTAGTATAGATTATTAATTAGTTATTTTTTTTAATCTTAGTATAGATTATTAATTACTTATTTGTTTTAATCTTAGTATACATTATTAATTACTTATTTGTTTAAATCTTAGTATAGATTATTAATTAGGTATTTTTTTTAATCTTAGTATACATTATTGATTAGGTATAAGGTTTTGATCATTGTATGTTATTCTTATTCAAAATCTAAGAAATTATGTATTCTAATTATTCAAAATCTCTTTATTCAAAAAATTAATTTATGTAATTTAATTATGCTTTCTTTACATGCTCAAGTGATATTTAGGTATCTATAAAATTAATTTAATTTTTTTCATAATTAGTATTGTTTTAATTTCCTATCAAAAAATAAATCATGACATAAACACAATATTATCCCATAAATCACAATATAATCACAAAATAACCACACAAATTACAATATGATCACAAAATAAATTACAACATAATCACAATATAATCTAATAAATCACAATATAATCTCACAATTCACAATATAATCTAATAATTCATAATATAACCACAATATAATTCCACAAATCACAATATAATCACAAAAGAAATGTCGACGCCCCCATCCCCCACTTGAGATTGGACAGTGACTGAAGCTTTGGGACATGTAACTGAAGACTATATACCCCCGCACATGATAGTTAAGATGCAATGCACCTAATGATCTAGTAGTATGCAATAAATTGCAGTGGAAAATTTTTCTTAACTACATAAGACTGGTGGTAATATAATAACATGGTACCAAAGTGTAAGCATCCCAAAAGTTTTAAATTTCATCATAGTACTATCAAAATCGATATTGTTTTCAAAAGTCGCCCAAAACAAGGGACCATCAAAAGTTGATTTCACAAAAATCCGAGTCATTTCCTTTTCTACCACTATTTTCATGGTCCATTTTCAAAAATAAAATTTTACAAGGCCATTCAAATTCAACCTTGTCTTTGTTCAAAATTCTCTTAAGCTCCTTAAAAAGCTGCAACACTTCAGTGATAGATTGGTCGGCGGCTTCCAACCTATCTACGAAGGATGGCTTCAATGAGCTCTCATGGCTCTTCAGGGTCTCCTTGACTATTGGGGAAGCTGACCTCTTGTGTTTCCCCATGGTCGTTCTCTTGCAGTCCTGTAACAATTTCTATCATTTTGGGTGGGGAGTGGTAATTGAAACTACCCTAATGAATGTATAGACATGTACTTTGACATAAAACTTGACTTATGCAATATCGACTTTTTCAAAATAAAGTATAATAGAAACCTTTTAACCTTTTTCAGAAAACATCATTTCATCTTTTCATTCTTGGTTCTTAAACATATAACATATCATATGAGCTCAAGTTCTTAGTTATTCTCACATCATATCATATCTTGTCATAACATATCATATCATATCATACCTTGTCATGTCATATCATATCTTGTTGTATCATGTTATAACATGTTGTATCATATCATATCGTTGAGCTTAGTGCCTTAATCATTCTTAGAACTCATGGTTGGATACAGCTCCCTTATGCATCGTGTGTTCATCACAAGTTACCGCATCATCCAACGGCCCACATGATCGTGGTGACTACGTTTCTTTAACATACTTATTACGGCAGTAGGCATATTTCGTCTTCACCATATGACACCCACTAGCTTTAGGTGCAACCACGCTCCGATATCATTTCCACAAGGATTCATTCAAGATTTGTCGATTGTACTTCATCGACCTAGGAGTTAGTACTCTTTTTTAAACACTCCAAAGTAGACAGAAGAGTTCCACTAGGGCATTCTCCCGTCCTACCATTTGGGGTAATGACAAAACATTTATTGACTCATTTTCTTGAAAACAATACACAAGCCCAATGCATATGACATGGACTTATGATGCCTTGTTACTTACATGGATCATGAAATCATGTATGCCGAGATTCATGCAATCATACAAACAATATACATCTCACATTATGGTTTGAAAATACTAGAACATGCGAATACTTAATTTACACATACGAACAATGGTATTCAACGATTAACAAAGGGTAAAACCGATTCACAACATCATTCACTATGCTTGGTTGAAACATATAGTACTTGAAAGCATGATTTTACAAAAGTAACATGGACTTATAACATCTAACTTGTTCAGTATAACATTATCAAGCAACATGGCAATATAGTCATATAGATCCGAATGCAAGCATGGTATTACAAGAGATTTCATTCAACCAATGATCAATATGGCAAAACATAGGTAGGTAAAACCGAGTGTAAAATATGATAAGAATTTCATCCAATCAAATATCAATCAAATGCAAGTTCACACATTATATACACATATTAGTCCAAGAGTCGGTTGAAAGTCTACTTACAAAAATTCAACGATCACAAATAGCAAGTTGAAAATGCATATCAAGATTCATTAGACATGGTGATCTGAAACCCTAATTTCTTGAGTGAGTGTGCGTTGTGTACATAACTCATGAAACTCATTCCCAAGGCAAGATACGAACTTCACTCTCAAATTTGAAACTTCATGAAGAAATAAACCCTAGCTTATCTAAGTGTAGTGGTTGTGGCTCTCCTCCTTTCCAAAACTTACGCTCACTTTCATAGTGCTAAGGGTGGATTGGTTCTTCCCTTGAGAAGAAAACCCTAACCCTATTACGAGTGTCCAAGTACAAAAGAAGGCATGGATCACCTCCTTCACTCAAAATAGCCATGTGTGTGTGGATGTTTGTGGGCATGTAAAACCCTTAGAGTCCGAAACTCTCTCTTTCTTTGGTCGTGTGTGTGAGTCTAGGAAACAAGCGAATGGTCCTTACCTCATGTGTTTCTCCTCTGTAGGTGGCATTAGTACTTCTTGGTGTGCTTGAAATGGTGGTTGGAGGAGAAAAGTAGGTGCGAGTGTGGTATTTGGGTGGATAGAAAGTAGTGAGAAGAAAGAGAATGGTATATCCATATGATATAAGGGAAAACTTAGAAAATGACCAAAGGACTACCCATTTTCGGCTCCCCCCTTCTTATAAGCGTCTCCTCCCTCTTCGGAAAGTCAAAAGTCATGGTGCATGGATGCCACTTGGCATCTTGGCCGAGTATCTCTTCACCTTCTTTATGATGGGATTGTATTGGAAAACCAAAGGTCTTTTGGACAAGTGGTGTGTGGCTTCCCCAATCCGAAATCCTAATTCCATCTATGCCTTATTCCATGTGTCTAGATTCAAAGTATCTGATGGCAAAAATGTCAAAACACAAACTCTCAATCATCTTTGGGAGGATGAACGTGTACATGCTTGCCACTTGGCAAGTGGTGCATGTGTGTGCCTGTGGCTTGAAAAAACTCTTTATCCTCTCCAAGAAAACTCCTCTTCCCTAGGTGGGTGGGTGGCTTGTGCCTCTTGGCTTGCCCTTATTGTCCGCCCCTTGCACTTTCCCTCACAAAGGTTTTTCCAGAACTTATGTGAGTGTGTGCATGTGCCTTCCTCATGCGTCTCTTCCTCTTCCCCATGCATATCTCTTTGGAACTCTCATGCTCTTCTTGCATGCATGACAAGTGTTAACAAAGGTGGTTGGCTTTTCATGTGGGGCGTTCAACTTTATTGTCGAAACCCTAGAAATCCCTTCAGAGTCTCGTGCCTCTAACTTGTAGTGTCCCTATGCGCCTCTCCCTTTTTCAAATCATTGCACAAAATTCTTGGAACTTGCCAAAATCCTATGGGTGGAGTGTGGGTCCTTTGGGGTTACCGAAACCCTAGTTTCTCTCACTCCTGTTGCCCACTTTCAAGTCTAGATTCAAAGTAACCTAGAAGTGAGTTGTGCATATGGGACACGTGGCATGTGATTGGTGAGGCTGGCGTGTTCCCTATGTGGGGTCAAATCCTCTCTCTTGTCCCATCCTTTTACCTCCTAGAACCTTTGTGCATGTTGGCCAAGTGTCATGCGTCTACTACTTTCCCTAGGTTTCCAAATGATGAGCTTCTAGGGAAATTAAAAAGTCTTCCCTTGCCATGTGGTGCCTCCATCTAAACCTTAGAGTTCACCTTAGGGTTTTCAAGCCCTAATACTTGCTAGTGGCCGAAATCTCCCATGGGTCTTGTGGGCCTTTCTTGTGGGCTTTCATGCCTAATGCACCAATGTCCAAAAAAATTAAAAATATTTCTAAGCATCCTCTATCATATTGCATAGCCTAACAACTATACATAATCTGTTAATAAAATATGAATACTTGGCTAAGTCCAGGATGTCACAATAAATCACAATATAAATATAATATAATCTCACAAATCACAATATAATCATAAAATAAATCACAATATAAACACAATATAATCACACAAATCAAAATATAATCTCACAAATCACAATATAAACACAATATAATGCAAAAAATCACAATATAATCACAAAAATCACAATATACTCAAAATATAATCACACAATCAGGTTTAGAAATATTCCTAGCTGGTACGTTTGGAACATAAAATCATCTCAACTTATCTCAACTAATAATTACAACTTTTTTTCGAATTCCAATACAAAATATAATAAACAATTCAACTTTTTCAAATCTCAAAATAATAATAATATTAAAAAATAATATTCTAACAATATTTTATCATCTCAACTCAACTCAGTTCAACATCCAAACACAGCTAACCTTCAACAAGCTCTAACAAATATTCCTTCAAAATAAAAACAACATTAATTAGTTCCAAATAAACATAATAAATAAATAAACACAAGAAGTATTCCTTAAAAATAAACAAATCAAAATAAACACAATATACACAATAATAAACACAACAACTACCTTCAATGCAAAACCTTCTAAAATGACCATGCGCTCTCTCCCCTTCTCTCTATCTCGGTCTCAATCTCTCTTTCTCCCTCTACCTCTCTCTCTCATGCCACTCCATTTTTCGATCACTCACTCTCTCTCACAAGCACTCTCTCTCTCTCTAACTTCTACTTACTCTCTCTCATTGAATCCACTCTCTCTTGGTCACTCCCTCTCCCCAAAATGGGAAATAAACAATATTTCTCATTTTTTAAACACGCCACAGACTTGTCTGGAGCGTTATAATTGTTTTTAAAAAATTTTAATCTATTGCAGCGACTTTTATTGCTGCAATAGGTTAAACTAAACAAAATGACGGCATCCTATTTAGTACATGGTCCTTTTGCAGTGACTTTTTAAATGCAAAGTCATCGTATCAAAGTGTCGTAACTTTCGAACGTTTACAGTAAATGTTCGAACGTTTTGTAAAATTTTCCAATCCCCCTAAGTGTCCCGCCAATTTTTTTTCATACCATAATGTTGGAACGTAACAATGTTGATATGCGAATGTAGATGAAATTAGGTCCCCGTATATGCCATAGAATTAATGCAGGAAAGGTCCTGCCAATTTTTTTAAAAAAATTCGAATTTAATTATTCTACTTTCGAACGTACCATGATAACATTCGATCGTAATATTATTTACATGCGAATGTATATGAAATTAAGTTTCTCGTAAATGCCATAGAATAAAGCGTGAAAGGTCCTTCCATTTCTTTTTAACGTTCGAACTTAATTATTTTACGTTCGAACGTACCAAAATAACATTTGAATGTAATTTTGTTGACATGCAAACGTAGTTTAAATTAAGTTTCTCATATATGGCATAGAATAAATGCGGGAAAGTTCCCACCAATATTTTATAAACATCAAACGTTCATTATAACATTCCAACGTAATTCCAACCACGTTTGAACGTTTATTTAATGTTCAAATGTGGTTTATATATTATAGTTATCTAGTATAGTAATGTATATAGTATATATTATATGGTTATAGAGTATAGTAATTTATATAGTTAGTTAGTAATCTAGTATATAGTATATATAGTAATCTAGTATATATCGTAATTTAGTGTATAGTATATGTAGTAAGTATATTAATCTATATAGTATATAGTAATCTATATAGATAATAGAAATATAGTATATATAGTAGTATAGTAATCTATACTAACTATATACCTTTCTTCACATGGTTTGAAATCTACAAATCAAACTAATTATTAACCACAAATAGGACTACTAATCAATGAATTAAGAAAGAGAGCGATCAGATTGTTTATGAAGAATATCCTCCATTTGAAGCCATTAAGTACAGCCAAAAAGGCACTCAAATAAAGAAGCATAATTCTATATCAGAAATTAAGAACACAGATAATATAATCCAATAAAACAATTATACTAATTTATATTTAAAAACTATGAGTAAACAATTAGAGAGAATTGAGACCTTATCTCCCATTAATCCTATTGTTAAAGAAGCAACAGAAAGTCCTTTATTTGTTCCCATGAAATTCTATCTCATTTAAAACTATTGTTTCTAAAAGAATAAATAATTTATTAGAAAAAATTTCAAATCAATTAAAAAAATTAAATATTACTAATATTGTCTTTACTTCAAAACAATGTCATATTAATGTATTAAGTAAAATAGACTCAACTATTTCATCTGATTCTAAAATTAGTAATATCGAAAACCAGTTTAAGAATATAGACCTACAAATAAACAAAATTATAGGAGATGATGCTAATGAATATTCTGCTAGAGATTCTAAACGTCATGTTTTCATTACCCATAATTGGTATCTGTGGCCAACTCTACCAGATATCAATTCGAGAAAAGAGAACATATAGTAAAATCTTCTTTTTCACTAGATGTACTATATGAATGGAATATAGATGGATTATCTGAATACAAAATATTAAATTTTCAAGAAATAATTATAGTAGCTAATGTCTATAAAGGAAATGGAAAAATAGATTATCAAGTGACCCATATTATTGTTACAGGTTTTACTAGCCAATTAAAAGGCTGGTGGGATCATTATTTTTCAAGTGAACAAATAAATAGACCATTAAACCAATATAAAGATGATTGAAGAATGCAAATAATCAAAACAGAAGATGGTCAACCATTAGAAGATGATGTTAATACTTTAATATTCATATTAACTAAGCATTTTGTTGGTGATTCTATTCAATTTAAAGAAAGAACCAATAATTTGTTAATTAATTTAAGATGTTCTCAATTATCTGATTTTCATTAGTATAAGGATGTATTTCTAACTAAAATTATGATAAAAAATGACTGCCAACAACCATACTAAAAGGAAAAGTTTATAACCGAACTTCCTTATCATTTCGTCCAAAAGGTACGAGAATCTTTAGTAAAATCAGATGATACTATTGATTTTATTAATCTTACATATGGTGATATTATAACTACTATTAATAGAACTGGTTTACCTATGTGTAATGATTTAAGATAAAAAAAAAATCAAATGGATAAAGAAAAGAAATCTATTAAGAACGAACTAGGTACCTTTTATCAACAATTTGATTATACTCCACTATTGCCTCTTTGTTAAAGACATAAAAAAGGAAAATAATTTATAAGAAATATTCTAACAAGAACCGAAACTATAAACACCTTACAAAAAGATAAAAGATAAACAAATCCATAATAAACTAAGAAAATGTACAAAGAAGTATATTAAAAAGAAAAAATAAATTGTTTGTTATAAATGTAGAAAAATTGATCACTACAAGTCAAATTGTAGAGTCAAACAACAAATTAATGAATTAGATATACCTTAATCATTAAAAGAAAAATTATTAAATATCTTTATAACACCATCAAGTGAAGAAGAAGAAAAATTTTTAGGAGAAATTTATCAATTAAAAGAATAAAGCATTTCAAAACAATCTTCTGATAATGAATAAAAAGAAGATGAGACTCATGTTTGTTATTGCCTAGATAAAAGTAATTGTATTTATAACAAAACCATTAATATTCTTTCAAAACATGAAGATAATATCCTAGAATTAATTGATAAAATTAATGATCCACAAAAGAGAAAATATTATTTAGTAAAACTAAAAGGTATTTTTGATACAAACACTAATCATACTACTTTAATACTAGTACTTTATAATTTTTCAGAAATATTAAGTAGATTTAAAATTGAAAAATAAAAAGTTACACTACAAGACTTACAACAAGATCAAATTAATGAAATAAAACAAGAGGTTAAAAATCTGAAAACATCTAATTTTAAATTAGAAATTACAAATGAACAATTATTACAAGAAATTATATTATTAAAAATAGATAACTCCATACAACGTACTATTTACATACAATTTATCCGAATCAAGCCAAAACTATTAAAAATGTGACAACCAACTACAAACGCAATAATTTTTTCTTTTCCTTTCCAAGAGTTCTCTCTCTCTCACTTACTTTATCTTCCCCTTTATGAACTTCATTCTCACAGGAATACGTCATCCCACATCTTCCATTCTTTATTCTTTCTTGTACGAATATTTTTCTCTAGCAAGTGAAGTATATCTGCCCAAACGAAAAATTTACATCTCTTCACTTCTCCCTTGAAATAGCTTCCGGCCGCCAACTACGAAGAGGACAACGACCACTAACCACCACATACAAATGACAATTGTACACTTATAAACTATACTAATTACAACCATGTCCTCTAACAACACTTCAGTCACGAACCAGGCATTGTTGTTTATAGATCAAATGTTCCAAGTTCTTACTCTCAATTATTAAAAATAGATAAGGGCATTAATACCTCTAATAAAGAACAAGGAGAATGCTCAACAATAGTTAAAGGATGAGACAAATAATTTCATTAACATTATTGATAGGATAAATTTTCAAAAATAGTATACCAAAGTTACAAATTCTATTAATTAAGAATTTTGTTTTACAACAATTACCATATTAGATACATGAGTAGATTTAAATTGTATCCAAGAAGAATTAATACCTTCCAAGTATTTTGAAAAAACAAAAGGAACGTTATCCCAAGCCAATAGAACAAAATTAAATATAAATTATAAATTATCTAATGCACATATATGTAATAATGAAATTTACTTTAAAAAAATATTTATTTTAGTAAAGAAATATTAATACTAAAATAATACTGAGAAATCTATTTCTTGCTTTACTATACCTTTTCTCTATAATAGAATAATGAATTTCTGCAAAAATACTTGGGCAAGAAATTCAATATAAATTCTGATTTCCTCTTGTTTCAAAAGAAATCAATTCTCTAAAAGAAGTCCCATCAAGTAAAGAAATTAATTTTTTAACAATAAAAGAAAAGAAAAACAAATAAATTTCTTAAAACAAGAATTAAAATACAAAAGAATTGAGGAATAATTTTAAAACTATAGTTGGAAAAGAAGTATGCTCCAGCTTGCCAAATGCTTTTAGGAGTAAAAAACAACATATAGTTGAATGACCTTATGATAAAGAATTTTCTAAAAAAAATTATTCCTACTAAAGCTAGACAAATTCAAATTCAAATGAATTATTGAAATTTTGTAAAAAAATAAATTAATGATTTATTAACAAAATGATTAATAAGGAAAAGAAAATCACTATTAACTTGTGCTGCCTTTTACGTTAAAAAAAAAAAAAAAAGAATTAGAACGAAGAGTTCCTTGATTAGTTATCAACTATAAACCATTAATAAAATATTACAATAGATTATGTATCCAATTCCTAATAAAAATAAATTTACTATCGCGTCTTTATAATGCTACTATATTTTTAAAATTTGATACGAAAAGTGGATTTCGGCAAATCCAAATTGTTGAAAAAGGTCGGTACAATATTCACAGTCCCATTCAGACATTATGAGTAGAATGTTATGACATTTGTATTAAGAAATGCTCCTAGTGAATTTCAAAATATTATAAATGAAATATATACTCCCTTCACTCACTTTTTAATAGTTTATATAGATAATGTATTAATTTTTTCTTCATCTATTGAGCAATATTGAAAACATTTAAATACATTTGTTAAAATATTAAACAAAATGGTTTATTTATTTAATCACCAAAAATAAAATTATTCCAAAATAGAACTGGATTCCTTAGGCATGATATCCATCAAGGAACTATTGCTCCAATCAGTAGAGTAATAGAATTTACTAATAAATTTTTTGATGAAATAAAAGATAAATAACAATTACAAAAATTATTTGGAAGTCTTAATTTTATTGCACATTTTTATCAATCTCTCATGCTATTATGTAAAACATTATTCAAGAGATTAAAACAGAATCCACCTCTATGGATAGAAAAGTATACAAATATTATAAAACAAATTAAGTCTCACGTTAATAAATTATTATGCTTAGGACTCTCAACTCCTCATACTTTAAAAGTCGTTGAAATTGATGCTTCTGATCTTGGTTATGGAGGAACTATAAAACAAAACATTTCAATTGATTTGGAACAAATTATTCGATTCCATTCAAGATGTTGGAATCCTGCCCAACAGAATTACAGTACTATTAAAAAAGAAATTTTAACTATTGTATTATGCATTTCTAAATTTTAAAATGATTTATTAAATCAAAAGTTTTTACTAAGAATAGATTGCAAATCAGCCAATGAAGTTTTGATCAAAGATGTGAAAAAGTATGGCTGCTAAACAAATATTTTGAATATGTTTAATATGAGAAGGACTATAAGAAGAAGGAGAAACAACTTTTGAATTTGTTGGTAATTTTAGAGAGGCTAATGGTGAGAATGAGTTATAGGATGACCTCATCAGTTTTGATAATGTTCCTAATACCGTGTATGATTTTGTAGTTGCAAAAGGAGAATGTGAAGGATAGGGAAGAGGTGGTGGCCTAGCGTAAGAAGATTTAAACTTTACTTTTGACTTTGAAGATGATATGATTTTTCCTGTAAGAATTATTGGAATAGAAAATCAGGAAGAAAATTAGATTCTCCCTTAATATGTTCAATATGAAAATAAAAATTACTTAATATAGCTTGCTATCTAGTAAATATTTGTTTAGCAGCCAAGTTTTATTCATCTTTGATCAAAACTTACTTGGCTGATTTGCAATCTATTCCTAGTAAAAACTTTTGATTTAATATATCATCTTGAAATTTAGAAAGACATAATACAATACTAAAATTTCTTTTTTAATAGTACTATAATTGCTTCATAATTCCTCCATAACCAAGATCAGATGCATTCGTTTGAACGATTTTAAAAGTATGAGGAGATGAGAGTCCAAAGTATGGTAACTTCTTAACATAAGACTTAATTTGTTTTATAATATTTGTATGCTTTTCTGTCCATGGAGGTGGATTCTTTTTTAATCTCTTGAATAATATTTATTAATGGTCTGAGAGATTGATAAAAATCTGTAACATAATTAAGGCATCCCAGGAATCTTTGTACATATTACTATATATATTACTATATATTGTATTACTATATCTTACTATATTAAAATAATATATATAGTATATATTACTATATTACTATATATACTAACTCCATATAGTATTTCCCCAATCTATCTTTATCTGGAAAAATAGACTATAAATAATATTTATATATAAATGTACTATATATAAAAGATTCATTCCTTTTATGTCGAACATTTACAACACACATTCATATGGCACGGAAAATAACGTAACATTCAAACGTATTAGTTGTAACGTTCACACATTATTTATAGATATGTAGTGCGTCCGAACATCAAATGACATTTCAATCCAAATCCAAAATTTGAACCGTCGCACTCAGTCATCAAATCTATCACACGCCACCGTCAATCGCCATCAAAACTGTCACAAAAAAGGTTAGTGTCCATCTTTCTCATTTTTATTGTGCTTTTTTAATCGTTTTAGGGGGTTTCGATATGAACTGAAACCCATTTGGTGCGGGTTTTGTAACTTGATTTTTCCACCATCATGAGTGGCCAATGACCAAATGGCCACCGTAGATAGTCTACACTCAGTGTATACTTTATTTCTACAATGGTTATCACAAGATTAATGTCCAATTTGAGAAAATCGAAAATAGCTGAGTCGACTTAACCATTTCTAGGTTTAAACGTCTGAACGTCCCACTAGCAACGTTCAAACGATCACTTATACCTCAACATATGTTAATCTACATTTGAAATTTTTCACACTAAAATGTTCAAACGTGACATTTTCCTGGCCTTTTGACTCCTAACGTTCTAACGCTACATTTCTATAGTTTGAACGTTTAGGTACACGTTCAAACTGTATAAATCAAATGTTCGAATGTAAGGTCTCGTAGGATATTTTTGTTCTAAGGTTCAAACGTATACCTGCATAAGTTTGAACATTAAGTTAAATACGTTCGAATGCACTTGCATGTTCAAACGTATTTACATGAAACGTTCAAATGTAACGTTTCGTGGGTCTTTTGACTCCTAACATTTGAACGTGATTACATACACGTTCGACTATTATCATTTTACGTGCGAACTTTAAGTTATACGTTTGAATGTATTTTAGAATAATTTTAATTTGTTTCCTTTATATATGTATACTCATATTTTTTTCTTTTTACAGAATATGGTTCATCCTTTGACAACTTACAAACGAGGGAGGGAAGGAACCTAGAACATTTCTCTGATAGGCTGTAGAGCTGTTATGGTCGAATGCGAAGCTTATATCAACGAGTTCAATGAGCTAACATGGGTGGAGAAAAGTTTGAGGTCTGTCTTTTTTTCCAGAGGTTGGACCAACATTTGTGCGAGTTTTACATGGAGATGTCATCCATGCCTCAGGATACATCATCTCACACCATAACTGTATGCAATGTTCAATTCGAGGTTTTAGAGGATATCATCGCCAAGCTACTCGGGGATTTTTGCATATTTGAGGCATTGACTACAATGGATGCTTAGGTTGAGGATGCACCAGATGTAGGCACATTTGCATCATCTACTGGTCCAGTCGAGTCTATGGCCAGAGATGTAGATCGGGTCACGTTCAGCCAAACTCGCGCACAGTTCCTCATACGAGTGGTATGGGGAGAGCCATCGACTTGCCACTGTGGATATTTGAGAGGATTTGTTATGAGGCGAGCATCATCTCCACTGACAACCTATCATATGGGATGATCATTACTCAGCTATTATTGGACGAGAGAGTACCACACAAAGTGGAGGAGTGGTTGATTGAGCAGATGAACCCCCTAGACAAGACTTCACATCGTCCAAGCATTGTACAAGGAAGGGAGCGTGCTCAGGGTGAGCCTTAATCTACACCATATCTTGTTTCTCTGACCCAGTTTGGGGTCAGTGTTGCTCCCCATAGTGGGAGTACTAGTTAGCAGTCGATAGGTACATCTGTAAGGAATGCGCGCCTTGGTTGGGTTGATGCGTGCACATTGATCGATAGATCGTATCAGTATCACAGAGTGTCACTGTGGTTGGCCATCGTTTACATATCCTAAATGAAAATGTCAACACATTGACTAAAGAGCTTCATAAATTTGTAAACAACTCGTTTTGAGCTTTACTGCATTTTTATCATATTTTGTATTTATATTTTAATATATTTCTTTTTCTATACTTTATATAATGAACAATATCATTTAATATATCTAGTATTTTTGTATTTCAATTCTCAATATTTTTTAATTTGAATTCCATTTTTAATTTTAAAACAGTTCAAGTTTGAACGTTAATGACTATCATTTGAACATAAACTAAATCATTCGAACGAATAACTTACACGTTCACACGTAAGTGGGCTCAATGTTCAAATATATATGAATCAATCGAACGTAACATTTTATACGTTCTCATGTACTCATTCTACAACAACATTGTCTGAGTTACGTTCGAACGAAATACTATTTTAGTTTGGACGTATAATCATTTCTCGTCTACTTTTAGCGACGGTTCCTTGTAACCATCATAGAAAATGATTTTTGGTGACAGTTTCATGAATCACCCTATTTAATTTGTTATATTATCCAATTATTGATTCTGAATTTAACTTTATTTTTCAAAGCCTTAACTTAATCCCATCCATATGGAGACCCGTTATTGTGAACTCTAAATGCTGCACTATAGTATTTAATTACATTAAATCCCTTCTTAAATATAACAATCCAAATAATTTGCGACAAGATTTCAATTCTAAATCAAAGGAGGGCTGAAATTGAAATAATGTCCCCACCTCGACCTTCATCCTTATCTTTTGATGCAAATCTATTTATATTAACCTAAAATATATAGAAGACAAGAAGACAACTGCATCTGTGAATGATATAGCCGTCCCGTCCCTGACATTTTTGCACCAGCTTTCTTATTTCATGCATATAAAAGTACAGGTTAGGTATTATATTAATATAATAATATATATGTATATATAAAATATAAATTAAATAATAAAATTTATTTATTCTTCAGATTTTTGGGATAATTAATAATTTTACATGGTATTAGAATAGATGTTTTAAGTCTGAACCCGATTTTATATTTTAATCCATTTAATTAAATAATTTATGTATATATGTGGGGGAAAGTTATGATCACGAGATTACAGTACCCCTAAATGAAGCTTCTCTCCTCGTGATTATCAGTGTCCTCCATTTTGTAAAACATGCATACAGAAAAATGTGCTAAATAATTTCATCCAAATAAAATCACGTAATTTGCCACTACCCTCTTCTATATATAGTGGGAAACAAAGTCATCTATCCATTCACCTTCCATAATTAGTTTTTATCAGATTTATTAGTGCTGTGTATTCGGAAAAAATATGGCTCTAAAGGGTAAGATGGAGACTGAAATAGAAATAAAGGCTGCCGCTGATAAGTACTACAGCATCTTCAAGACAACTGCCCACCACGTTCCCACAGCCACCCCTGACATTATTCAGGCAGTTGAGGTGCATGAAGGTGATTGGAAGACACATGGCTCTATCAAGGTCTGGAATTATACTGTTGGTACGTACGTAAGACTGGCAACCTAATTAATCTAGTTACTGTCTTGCAAACTTTGGATATGGGTCCTTGTTTGATCCTTAATTAGTTGACTTGTCCATTGATTCATCTTCCTTCAAAAATACAATATTGATTAACAGCACCTTCGACATTGTTGGATATACATGCTGGTACTTCTCTTTGCTCCCATTTAATGATCTCATAATAGCAGATTTCACGCGGTACATGATCATTAGCTTAAGCTAAAGAAACGAGCTAGGATTAAACTATAAATTTCTTTTTAAAAGTCCAGATAATGAATCTTGTTAATTACTAGATCTATTATCCTGCTCGTGTAATATTATTTCGTTTGTATTCATACGCTAGATGTTTTAAATTATTGTTAGACGACGTCAGGAGAGTTTGTTTGGTGCCCTTGCATATATATTCTTGTGAAACAGATTTTGATGTACCCATTTGGGCTTGTGAAACCACAGAGGGGAAAGCTGAGGTTTTCAAGGAAAAGGTTGAATTAGATGATGCAAACAGGGCAGCAACTCTTGTGGGAATTGAAGGCGATCCCATGAAGTACTACAAGATCTTTAAGGCCACATATCAGGCTATTCCAAAGGGTAATGGCAGTTTGGCCAAGTTGACTATTGTATATGAGAAACTGAGAGAGGATATGCCTCCCCCAATTAAGTACCTCAATATGATGGTTAGTATCACTAAAGACATTGATGCCCACCTTGCAAAGGCATAGTCATAAGCTGGCCGTATCTGCATGCATGCATGCTTTGGTTCCCAACTTCCATATATGATGTATAAAAAGCATATATATATATATATATAGAACCAGAGCAGTCATCATGTATCTATGCATGCATGCAAGGTTTGTGTAAGGTATTATTGCTTGGAGTCGTCTTCTCTAATGAAGCCCTTTGTGGTGTTTTAATTGTGATGAAGAGTACTACTGGTGGTGCTCTCTACTTTTTAGGTCCTGGAATAAGATCACTCTGTAATCCGTTTTATGTGGTGTGTGAAAAAACTATGATCGAATAAAATTCTTATGGTTTTGTGTTTATATCAAATTAGCTTACACACACTCAGACAATTCATCGATTGCAGAGAAGTGATACATATGATTATTTTTGTCATCATCTTTTCATCATTCCATAATGTGGTACTACAATGTTAGGAAAATTATTTATCAATCATTATCCATCATCCAATCATTAGATGCAACATAAAGAGATGATAATTAAAAGAACGGTTGATATATTTTTTCTTAATTGTAGTCAGGTAAAATATGCAAATCTCTTTATCTTAACCTAGAAACACCAATCTATCAAGGTTTTTAGGCCTAAAAATAAAAATAAAAAACGAAATAAAACATAATGATGGCTACGATGCTCCACATCTACAATAACATCCTACAGGGTCGCAGCTAGAATTGTAATCGAGCTGAACCGAATTGGGCTTTAGATTACCAAGCTCAACTTAGCTAAAAAAACTTGAGCTCGAGCTCGAAATTTTTGCCTTAATTTTGTTGTGGCTCAGCTCGACCCAAAAATGAGCTCAAATTGAACTAGCTCATGAGCTTGAGTTGTTTCTTTTTATATTTTTTGAATAAAATTTAAGAAATTAAAAAATTAGAGAAATTGCAAAAACGATTTAAGCCGAATGAAATTTTTACAACTAACAAATAAACCATCTATTGAATTAGAAAATTATAAAAAAGTTTAAAATAATTAATATGTAAGTAGTTGATATTTATCCATAATAATTATATATTATATGTCTACATAAATTACTAATACAATACACATTATATAATAATATGTATCGATATTTCATACATGGTTCCTACAGTATGTAAAATTATTAAGCTCTACCGATTAATTATTGTTCAAATTATAAAATAGTTACTATAATTAAATGACTTAAGTATTTAAGTAAATAACATATAATTAAGGAGTGTATATATTTAATATATAGGCATAAGTTACTAATATAAGTAATTTAATTATATACTATATATTTAATTATAGAAGTTGCTATACTTATATTATTAACTGATATATAATCAAGTTGGGGATAAACGAGCGAACTTTAATGATCAACCTTAGTCGAGTTGAATCGAGTTTGTTCAGATATGTATCATTTAATTATCAAGCAGGTATTTGCTTTCACGGACCAACTTTTTTTTCTTCACAACGAGTTTAATTTAAGTTTAACCGAGCAAGTATAGAGTGAGCTATTAAATAGATTGATTCAATTACACTCCTAGTGGCACCAACCCACCAAGGCACTTTATGAGTTCGTTTTCTAAAGGAATAACTCCGTATATAAGTGTAATCGAAACATAAGAATGGGTACTTCGTTGCAATAATTTTTTAATTCCAAAACCATATATTTTGCCAAATAAACATATCCTTCAGATCACAATGAATGTTAAATTGGTGGAACTCAATAAGAAATTACAAAAATAACTCAAAAAAACTAATCATCTAACAACGCCTCCAGTATCTACATGTTACACTCTGGCCAGCAATATTGTAATGCAACTAATGGAAGAAAAGTGCAGGAAATGGGTATTAGCTCACTTCGAGGATCAGTTCCTCCAGACATGGAAAAGAGAGAGAGAGAGAGAGAACGAGGGACTAAAGAGAGAAAAATAACTGAATTACATTTGGGAAAATTCTAGTATGACAAATCTGTACGAAAACCTGCAGTAAAGTAAATACCGGCAAAAGGAATTTAAAGCAATAGAATTTAGAAGTCACAAGTAAGGGGAATAAGTGCGAAATACTCGCGAAGTGGAGAAGAAATGCATTTCTGTTCGGTCGGTGGTCAGGAGTAAGTGTCGGTGGGCCATTCGCCCGTAAGCCCAAAATTGGATGGACTGCCTTTTAATTTCGTTTTGGTAAATTTAGTAGAGTTAGTTCAGTGGACTTGCGAGCCCAATTACTTTTATTAGAGTCCAGGGGCCTGCAAGCCCAGTTAAAGTTATAGTGTTAGTATTCCGTTACGTGATAGTGGTCTGGAGGAGGATCTCCACTACCCACTCTCTCCCTACTGATGAGCGGCGCACGTACAACTACATGCGTTTTTGGGGTGATGCCAAAAATGTGAACCGATAGTGTAGTTGTAACACTCGGGACCACGGGACCAGCACCCAACTTACTTTCAAAATTTTTCTTCAGTTTTTTTTTTTTTTTTGGATGAAAAGCCCTTTTCGTTAGGTTTGATTATGAGGTTAAAAATCTTTTTATAGGCTGAGAAAATTTTTGGACAAGTTGGTTTATTTTTTTAAGTTGAGTCAAGGCCTACAATTCATTAAAAAAGTTCAAGCTTGTGTTACCTTATTTCAGACTCCACATTATACACAGTTTCACATCCATTTAATCCCTATGCATGCATGCCACTTTCTCTCATCTCTAGAGTTTTATTTTGGTCTTTCAATCACCTATATATACACATCCTTTGTGCATGAAGAAAACCCAAATTAGGGTTGTCGTCTCCTTCCCTAAGCTAGTGCTACCCCACGTTAAATCCCCCACGCCTCCACGTCCAGGCAGCACTAAACTCACGCACACAACTCAGTTTTCCCACCCACTGATGTTTTAGTTCTTCTTCCATAGACACCAAGTCCCACAAACGGCAGGTTGCCTTGCACCCCAGCCCACGCATAGTCAGTCCATGGAGGAATCTGTTGTGATCATGCAAGACACCACCTCATGTTGCCGAGGCCTCCAAGCTCTACCCTACAACACTTCAAGCCGCAACCTCCCTTTACGTTCAGACCATCACAAAAATCCAAGCTGGTGTGTGCTCAGCCGAACGGAAACCACCACCGTGCGAGTCTTCCCCCAGCATGACGGAAGCCACTAGTCATTGTCCAGCCCCAAGAGAAGCCGTAAACCACCGTACCTGCACCCTACATACGACTCTAACCACCGGGAACCACAAGAAGTCATCCCCCTATTTTGTATCATCAAAATAGAGCCAATATCTCCACTGCGTAAGGCTCCTCTGAGTAGGCGAGGGCTGATGGGCCTGTCCTCAGTCAGCTAGCCCAAGGAACTCAGCATCCAAAACTAGTACTAGATCAACCTCTGCCTGGTTGTTGGTCGAATGCATCCACTTCAATATAATAAAAAACCGTAGCAAGCATGGTCATAGAGGGGGACGAAGTGGCATAAAAAACATGCTCGTATATAGAGCAATTCTTTTAGTGAACACCTTCGAGTCAACAACTCCATGGTAGATCCCAAACAAGTCTAAAATGACCCAAATCTGGAACCCCATAACGGATACTCACGAAGTCTAGGTAAGCCTGAGAGATGCCCTTTGAAGTCAATGGGAGCCATGGGCACCAAAATGGGAAACATTGCAGGGAGACTTGGGGATAAACGAATTAGAGATTGGGAATAAGAATCGAAGGATAAAGAATTAGGGTGTGAAGGGTGTCAAGACAGTAGAGAGCAATCATAGATTGAGAGGGAATGAAAACAATAAGAAACCAAATTGCAAAAGAAGGAGGAAATTTAAAGGAACACAGCGATAGTTGATTGGTTTTGTGATGCCCCAAACTTCGCTTGGGAATTGACGGAGCTTGAAGTGTCGGGGCAAGTAACGCAAAGTCACATATCCTGTTCATCACAGTTAATGATGCAATGTACCTAACATGCATATAACAATATGCAATAAATGCAACGGATAATTTTTTTTTTCTTTTTGAGCAATACACAAAGTACCAGAATGCTAATCTCAAAAAAAGAAAACTTACCCATTAAAATTAACATAAGCCAAAAGCACATAACTCATTTAGAAAACTAAGTTAAATTATTCATATAACAAAAAGAGGGTCCTAAAACGATGACCTTTCAAAAACCATCAAACATTGTCTTTTCCTTGTCACATAATTATGCCAACATCCAATGTGCTGCTAGGATCTCCTGAACTTCAGCAATACACCTCAAGATAATCTCCATGAACTCATACAATCAAAACAACTCTCAAAAGTAAGAATGTCATCCAACGCAGCCAACCAATAATCCACATAGGTTCCTTCTAAAATTTCTTGAATGTCTTCTAGCAAAAACTGAATAGTCTCCGTATAAAAGTCTTCTATCTTAAATCGAGCCTCCTCAATATACTTATATTCTATCATATTATTCCACTCATTCATCTTGTTTGCTATTCTAAAAAATGACAACCTTAGTTCTAAATTCATACCAAGACACTAAGGGCTCAATTGGATAGTGAGATGAGATGAGATGAGATGGTCTTAGATGTATTAAATAAAATATTGTTGGAATATTATTTTTTAATATTATTATTGTTTTGGGATGTAAAAAAGTTGAATTGTTTATTATATTTTGTGTGAAAGTTTAAGAAAGTTGTAATGATGAGATAAGATGAGATAAAATTGTTTCTATATCCAAACGAGGTCTAAATCATACATTAAACAAAATCTTAAACTCAACACTTCAAGTAAATGCCCAAAGTATCAAGACTAGGTCCAAGGAAACCAAATCTTGGTGTTCTTGGTTTAATACCTTCATATCAACTCCTAGACTCCAAAAGTCCACAAATAACACTTTTAACATGTTCATCAATCAAACCTTGGTGATAGTATGCTTGACTAACTTCAAAGATCATAAACACATATGACAATTCGGTTGGCATGGGCTATAGATGGAGGGCTAATGTGGTGGTTGAAGTGATTTTTGCTTGTGAAAAGAAGGAAGAAAAGCTTACGAGAGGGGCTGATTTTCTATTGATGCCGACTAGGTGAGATGGAGCTTGACCTTTGCTTGTTTGACTTGCCATAAGTGGAACTTTTTGGGGCTGATTGTGAGGGGCATGGCAGCTAAGACATGGCCTTGTAAGGGGTGGAAACTTGTGAAGGAAGCTTGGTGAAACAAGCTAGTTTTGGTGGAACTAAAATGGGACTAACCGAATGGACTCATTTGGAGTTTCAATTAGGGTTTGGTTCCAATCTAAATTTTCTTGGTCAAATGCCATTTTCAAGAGCAAGAGAGTGGATGAAGGTGTAAGAGTGTCTATTAGAGTGGTTGGTTTCTTGTGGAAGTGACTTAACCAAGTTGGAAAAAACTTAGTTATAAACCAGACATGTTTAGGGTTTCAGCTTCTACATGGGGTTTCGACTTTTGGTTTACCTCAAACTTGTTGGACTTTTATTAGGGTTGAAACTCTCTTTTAGTTGACCAAATCTTACTTGGTATGGAAAAGTGAATAGTGTAAGAGAGCCTGCTGACAAACTTGATTCATACTCCATCAGTTACACACTTGTTGTCTTCTAGACAAGTGGTGTAGGATTTCCAAGTCGATGGCTAGGATTGTATGAGAGAGAGAGAGAGAGAGAGAGAGCAATTTGAGTTTAGCACTTTCGTGGTTTATTTCTATGTTTAAGTTTAGCCTCTTATGTACGATTGTTTTTCAATTGACTAAAAGTAGGATTAAAATTACAGATAATCTAATGTATGGTAAAAGTCTACAAGGTTTTCTAGTCCTAGATAGAAATTAGATTTTATGTATCGCATCAAGATCATTCATGCTGTGTCATTGAATCACAAAAAAACTGGGGTATGTATATCTAATAACATAACGCTTTGTTAGAAAATATAAACTAACGACTTTATTTAGAGTAAACATATTAAGCCCACAAGGTTGTGTCACTTTAAATTAGTAGCATTAATTGTCAAAGGATCTGGCGAATTCTCTAGTGGGATTGGGATCAACCAATTTGATAGGACGCCTATGACTTTTCGCCATCTCGACTCCTCATATCCAATTTCCAGCAGATAGAGTTTTACCATAGTCATACATCACACCATGATGGGAAAGCAATGGTGGAAAACAGTCACCAAAGTTACACGCAGAATGGGAGTCGGTGGAGTGACGAAATGTGGACCGTGATTGGCTGCAATGGCGGCACCATGCACGTTGCCCCACCCCCCAAAAATAAAAAAAAAAATAAAAATCTCTCCAAGATCTTCTAAAATTTCTACGTACGTATAAATCTCTTTGCAATTTTTTTCCAATAGTCCCAACATTTTGTACAATTTTTATATATTATCTATTTTCTATGATATGGTCCCTCTAAAATTAAATTAAAGTTAAGTTTATGAGAAATAATAAACTTATTAATTTGTATTCCAAAGTCTTTTATTATAAATATTTTGCTTCTTAATATGGAACCCGAACTGAAATAAATTGAAGAAGTTATTTAAATTTGATGATCTATAGGAAAAATAATTAAGAAGATTTTATCCCCTAGACTTTATCAAGTAAGAAAATATTTATTTAAGATCTTAATTTTAGTATTATATGCTTAATGTGACACAAAATTAATATCTAGATTTTATATTAAACTTGATAAACTAGTTACATACTAGAATGATAGATAAGCTTCTAAAAAATCACTTAATAGTTTTTATTAAGAAAAAAATTCTAGATATTTCATTGCAAAATAAATAATGGATGAATATATATCAATGAAACATTGTCGTCAGAAATATGTGATACCCCATATTTACGTGTATTTCACTAAGTAATTATTACATTTATTAGGAGTATGGACTTTCTTGTTTTAAGTTTTAGATGATTTATGTGGTATTATTTTACGACTTTTAACTGTGAAATTTAATTCAATGTGTGTTATTGTTAATTATTGATCATTATTTGCAATGATCTTTATTTTAAATTAGTTTATTGTTGGCTGCTTATTATTTTATTTTACTTAGTCACTGTGTTTAAATTAGTTTTATTTAAATTGCCATTTTAAAATCATTTTCGTTGGATCAGTTTGAGACCCAAGATGAAAAGGCTGGATCTCATTTATTTCGCTTTTTTTTTTCCTCTTTTTCTTTCTCCTCTTCTATTTTTCCTTATTTTCCTTTTTCTCCTTCTTTCCTCTGCTTCTTTCTCCTCCCGCATGCGACAAGCCCTCCCCTCTCCCCATCCATTTCTTTGTCTTCCTAGTGCGCCACTGTGGCCTCCACCGCCCCTCCCATTTTCTTCCCCCTTAGCCAGCATTCCTCCCCTTCCAATCTCAGTCCCTCTCGTGCCGTCGTTAACCGTCACGAGGGAATCCAAGCCGCGACCCTTTTTCGTTCCAATGCTACCGTTGCACCTTCATTGCCTACCATCTCTTCACCACACCACGATCGGCCTTCCAGCCACCCAAACCACCATTCCTCAACTTCAATCCGCAACCGTTAAAGCCCCTCCATCCTCATTTTTTATTTGGGTATTTTAGCCTCCAACCTCCGCCCACACCGCCACCCACAGCCAGCCACCACCACCAGTAGCTTCACCAACACCCCAAAGCCCTTCCCTAACCATCCCAAGTCTTCGTTTGTCCCCGTTTAAAAGTTGGATTTTTGAGACCAACGACCCTTGCCCAGTTTGTATTGTTCTGTTGTTGTGCCATCATTTCTAACACCTCATTGATCCTTCGAAAAGTATATTATAGCGCTGTAAGTATTTTTCCAAAGAACTTTTGAGATTTAAATGTATTTTTGCGCTAACTCATATTTACTGTGAATTTGTTGGTTATGCCGGACTGAGTCCGAGGAGTAAGGGGGTCAGGGTCAGTTGGATTGGAGGATGGAGTTGTTTGTGTGATTGGATTATGTTGGGATTTGTTGGTTGTTGAATATTTGTGTGGTGCCATATACATTGCATAATTGCACGCATGTTCATGTTTGTAAATGAAGACTGGGCTTTCATGTGAGAAATAGTTTTTGGGTGTGTGTATATCACGACGCCAAGCCGAGATAGGGTATTATCTCGATGGAGCTCCTTCGGTCACTCGGGAGTGGAATATACTAAGTGACGTCCCCTGGGTTGTCGCTGGGCGACAACGAGATCAGGCGAGATGGTGACGCTCTCGTGCCAACTCCATGGCCCCTCTTGCTGGCGGGAGTTAGAGGATGCTTGGCCATGAATGCGCTGGGCACGAAACTGAGCATCGCTTGTTATTAAGTCACTCGCACGGCTGTTACCCGTTGTGTGACGAAAGGAGCCAGGGTGTGCAGATGATCCATAGTGGAGATCATGGTGCATACAGTAAATGGATATTGGGCCATTTTTTGAGAAAATGACGGTTTTTTATAAATTGATATGTAGACCATTTTCTAGAAAAATGGTGGATTTCTACCTGGGCTGTGTCCTCGAAATTGATGCAAGTACAAACATTAACAAGCTAAGTAAAAGATGTTGCTTGTCCATCACTAGACATATCACTACTGGTCAGCTTCGATGGAGGTGCATTGATGTCCGTCGGCATAGTGTGTTGGGGTAAATAGTAGAACACATCGTCCTCTGAATCATACACCAAATTTTGAAAATGACCTAGGTTGTGGGGCTGCACGACCTCCTCATCACTGCTATTAGGCTCCTGACCATCATCCAACAAACGTCCACGATGAGTCGACGACATGGATGAGCATGAGGTAGCGGGCTCAGAGTCCACGGCGGCAGCACGCTCCTCCTCTGCTTTGCTAGACTCTACTCGGTCCCGTGCCATCCTAGCCTTGAAACTATCTCGATCAAGCCATGTGGTCGGGTGCAACAGAGGGTAACGCTCCTCATGAGGTAAAGCTCTCCTCTCATAACCTACTCCGTTACTATCAATGTCTAGAATGTGTGTGCGGTGGTGCTCTTGGCGTACCATCTTATGCCAATAAATGGACACCTCCCTATTCAGCTCAGCTAGTCGTCTTCTACGACGCTCTTCTCGCATCCCACGCACTCGCTATACGGAAAATGGTCAATTTACGGGCGGTCTCGCGCTCTCGAGCCATGGAACTACAAGAGAACATAATCAATACGGAGAACATTCTACAACATACACACTATAAATGGCCTACAAAACTCTGAAATGGAAACATATACTTTATTGATATCCAAACAACGAAATACCACATCTGATATAGCAGTCCCATACAAAGTGAAGCACAAAATATCGACTGAGTTGAAAACAAAACAAAACAAGACTGGGTTAGGTATCAAATAACTGGGGTACTTGGTTTGCATATTGACTTCCTTCTCCCAAGTTGCCTCTTGAATATTATGGTTTTTCCAAAATACTTTGACCATTGGAATCGGTTCTGTAATTCTTTTTCCTTTCGGTCAAGGATTTGTACTGGCTTCTCCTCGTAGGTCAAGTTGGACTGTAAAGGTACACTAGCTGGATCCGCCACTGTCGGTATCAGGTTCCCAAAACTCTTATTCAATGAGGACACATGAAATACATTGTGGATTCCATGAAACTCAGTTGGCAACTCCAAACGGTACGCAACTGTTCCCACCTTCTCCATTATTTTATAAGGTCCCACATATCTTGGACTTCATTTTCCCCTCACTCCAAAACGGCTCACTCCTCTCATAGGGGATACCTTCACATAGACCCAATCTCCAACCTCGAATTCTATACTCCTTCTATTATCAGCGTAACTCTTTTGTCAGCGCTGTGCAGTTTTCATCCTTTCTTTGATCATGTGGACTTGATCCTTTATCTCTTGCAAGACTTCGAGCCTAAACACTTTGCTTTCCCCTACTTCGTCCCAATACAAAGGCGATCTACACTTTCGGCCATACAAGGCTTCATAAGGTGCCATCTGAATTGTGGCCTGGAAACTATTGTTGTAAGCAAATTCTATCAGAGGTAGTTGCTTTTCCTAGTTCCCCTCATTTTCCAATACACAGGCTCTTATCATATCTTCCAAAGTTTGTATCATCCTTTCTGTTTGCCAATTTGTTTGCGGATGGTAAGCACTACTAAACTTCAATCTAGTTCCCATCAAGTCTTGCAAATTTTGCCAAAAACGTGACATGAAACGAGGGTCTCTATCGGACACAGTCGTCATAGGCACTCCATGCAATCTAACAATCTCTGCTATATAAATTCTAGTTAATCTATCCAAAGAATCTGTATTCTTGATGGGTATAAAGTGAGCACTTTTTGTCAAGCGGTCCACTATCACCCAGATAGCATTATTTTCGGCTGGGTTCTTGGAAATCCCACTACAAAATCCATCGAGATATCATCCCATTTCCATTCCGGGATTGGCAGTGGCTGCAATTCACCTACTGGTTTCTGGTGTTCCGCTTTAACTAATTTGTATACTGAACTCTTGTTCACAAATTATGCTACGTCCTTCTTTGTTCCTTCCCACCAAAAATGCTGCTTCAGATCCTGGTACATCTTTGTACTACCGAGATGAGCAGTGTAAGGTGTGTTATGAGCTTCCTTCATTACCTTTCCTTTTAACTCTTGGTCTGCTGGAATGACCCTTCAGTTCTTGAAATACAAAGTTCCATCCTCTTTGATGCTAAAGTCCTTCGGTGCTTTCGACTTCTCAATTTTCCCGATGACTTCCGCAAGCTTACTATCTTTCTTTTGACGGTCTTTCAGTTCTTCCCAATCCAATGGATTGAACTCCTGAATGGTGGTCAGAACAACTTCCCAACTACGGTTCTCGATCAACAGTTTCCTCATACTACATAAGAGTGAATTTACTTCTGACGACAAGATAGACGAATCCTCTGATCTGCTCTTGCGACTCAAAGCATCAGCTAGCACATTGGCCTTTTTGGGGTGGTACTTGATGTTGCACTGATAATTGCTGATTAATTCCAACCATCTACGGGAGGCTTTTGTGATATGTGAAAACTTCACACTTTTCACCATACAAGTAGTGTCTCCAAATCTTAAGAGCAAAAACCACTGCAGCTAATTCCAAATCATGCATAGGATAATTCTGCTCATGATTCTTTAGTTGACGTGAAGCATAAGCAACTACTTTCCCTTCTTGCATCAGCACACATCTGAGTCCTGCTTTAGATGCTTCACTATACACAACAAAAGGCTTAAGAGGCTCTGGCAATGTAAGTACCAGGTGCGGTCGTAAGTCTTTTCTTCAACTCAAGAAAACTTGCCTCGCACTTATCGTTCCAAACAAACTTCATGTTCTTCTTAGTCAAGGCCGTGAGTGGTCCAGACAAACTAGAGAATCCTTCAACAAACCTCCCATAATAACCAGCCAGTCCTAAGAAACTTCGAATCTCATGCACACTGGGTGGTCTCTGCTAGTTCATTACGGCTTCAATCTTGCTTGGGTCCACTGCTACTCCTCCACTAGAGATCACGTGACCTAAAAACTTCACTTCATCAAGCCAGAACTCGCACTTGTTAAGGTTGGCATATAGCTTTTGGTCCTTGAGTATAGTCAAAGCCATAATTAGATGTTTTCTATGCTCCTTCTCACTCTTCGAGTAAATTAGGATGTCATCAATGAATACGACAAGAAAACTATCCAGATAAGGTCTGAATATTCTATTCATCATGTCCATGAATGCGACTGGAGCATTGGTTAACCCAAAAGGCATTACCAAAAACTCGTAGTGGCCGTACCTTGTCCTAAAGGCAGTTTTCAGCACATCTTGTTCTTTAACTTTCAGCTGATGATAACCGGATCTTAGGTCGATCTTTGAAAACACTGATGCTCCTTGCAATTGATCCAGCAAATCGTCAATCCTGGGTAACGGATACTTATTGTTGATCGTCACCTTGTTTAGCTCCCGGTAGTCTATGCACATCCTCATAGATCCATCTTTCTTCTTCACAAATAGCACAGGTGCTCCCCATGGTAAGGAACTAGGGCGGATAAAACCCTTTGCTAAAATTAACTGCACCTTTAGCTCCTTCAATTTGCAGGGGCCAACTCTATCTTGAACTCAGTTTCTCTATCCGGTGGTAAACCAGGTAGCTCGTTGATAAAAACTTCAGGAAAGGCTTGAACTACTGGTATCCCACAGATTTATTCACTCCCAACTATCTTCTACACAAACATCAACAGAAAAGCTGAGGCTCCATACTCAATACACTTCCTGGCTTGTAAAGCCGAAATTATTGGTGGGGTGGCCTTAATTGATGCTCCCGTGTACCTAATTATGTCTTCACTTGGGGATTCAAACACCACTTCTCGCTTCCGACAGTCTATCTTAGCATAGTGCTTGAATAGCCAGTAAACGTATAGCTTCAACTAATCCTCCATCCATTGGGGGATTATGATTCTCTTGATTGAGGCCTCCCTCCGAGTCTAGAGGTATCCTATCGTGAGTCATGTGTCACTTCTTGAAACACACGAATACACGTATTAGAACACGTATTATCTCCCATACTTCAACAACTTCAAGCCTAATATTTGGTGCATTCTCTAAGGACATGTGGATTTACAACCCAGAGACGTATTTCTCTAATACCACCCTGTGACGCCCACAAATTCCGCTTGCGATCGGACGGACATCTGAGGCATCAGGACATGCAACACAAGGTTACCTGCCCCCGTTCATGACATATAAGATGCAACGTTCCTAACATGAATCTAACATTATGCAATAGTTGCAGTGGATAATTTTTTTTGAGTAATATTATGCACCAAACTTATAATATCCCAAATACTTAAAACATACTTCATACATAAAGACATACTAAACAACTAAGATCACAAGACTAGTCCAAAATAGTTGTGAACAAAAGAGTGCTGGAGATTGAACTCCACAAAATACAAGTAGTAATCTAGGGCAACTACATCTATGTCGCATCGATGCTTAGTCGACCGTTTCAGTTGGTCAATTCTCGGTTCTCCTTCAGATCCTGTAACCAGATCTATCATTCGGGGGGAATGGTAGTTGGGACTACCACAGTGAGATTTGATTACAAATCTTAGCAAGTTAACAAAAAAACCTTCATACAGGTTAATGATGTATGCATGGCAATAAAGACATGAATGCACAATCAAGTCAATAGTAAACATAACATAACCTGACATAACATGGCATTAAATAATAAGCATAACGTGACTTGACATAACATGGCATGAACTAACATAACTTGAACTGGAACTGAAACTTAGCTTAACGTGACATAAACTTGAAACTTGACATGAATGTCGGCTTGAACATAATATAACTTGAAACATGACTTGAACGTGAAATACATGAGCTTAGAATCTTACTCAGTAGACTTAATTAATAAATTGACCATATGGGTTCTACACGGGTCCCCTTTAGCCGTGTGCCCCGCCTATTACCGCATCACAACACAGGTATCTATACTAGCTGTGAGTGCGTTAATACGTACTGCACAATTGTTGTGGCCCCACGTATTCTACGTGTCACAATTGTTGTGTCTCACGTAGTGTATGTGATGAGAATGCAAAATGTCATATTTTTCTCCCTTAATGTCTAGTCTTTTATACTTATTTGGTGCCTAAATGTACTCATTATTCTTATATTTTTATTTAGAAAGCAAACGGAGTCGTTTAATGCAAAATGAAGTTAATTGGGCGATTCTGGACAGTTTCGACACTGCTTTGTAATCTGAGCATAACTCTCTCATCCGAGCTCCGATTGATGATTCAAAAAGCTACGGAACTGCAAGACAAAGATCTACAACTTTTGATATTTTGAGTTTTGAAAGATACTGCCTACATAAACTTCTAAATCAGGCTTGAAGTTGACGCACCTGCATTGCTAACATTTCAGAATGTTCGGCCTTATCATGCAATTCAAATATGCGATTTAATTGCAGATGTTTTGGAGATCTTGTGCACGGAAGTTACAACTGGAAAACACGACTTTCCTAGTTATAATAGGACTCTATTTTATTTTTAAAATTTCCCTTAATTATATCAGATTTGTATATGGTTATTTAAGAAAAATGTTTAGGATTTTTTAGGAGATTTGGGAGGATTCTAAAAAGGGGGGCATGGACATGTAAAAGAAAAAATATCATCATACTAGGGCATCCCTCTCCCTTCTTCTCTAACTCCTCCTTCTAGTTTTCATGATGGTTTTGTGTGGCTAAACTTTCATAATTGGTGGAAGGAAATGGAAACCTCGGAATCAATAAAATTGTGAGATCTGATTTGTTTTTAGTGTTTAATTTATGCTTTGAGTATCTAATGTTTTTCTATGCCTATTTTCATGATTGTCTCGTTTAATTACTTGGAGGCCTACTAGTTTATTATTCGTTGTAATCTATTGCTAGATTAGATATCAAATCCCTAATTGTTTGACGCCTCTAATTTGTGAAGCAACTAAGATTTGATGATTTGCTGTATCAGACATTATTAGATCTTATGAAGAACGCTCGACGAAATTAAATGCAACCGCTTGTGCTTGTATTGTTTAGCTTCATCGATCTCTCTAATTCTTAAGGCGGCTACTAGATTAAACCTTTAGCGCTTGTCTTGGGTTGTTTAGTAGTTAGGGTTAATTAGGTCGCTTGTTTTCTGGTTAACTGTGACTAAGGAGAGATAGGAAAATAATTCCAACTGTGAATATTCAAACTATGAATTAATATATATTTGCATCGATGATCAGTTGTAAAATCCCGATAGTGGATGTTGACTTAGACCAAGGTTTGTTCTTTTGACTGATTTTGATACTTTAATTTGAATTGTTTCTTAGTTGTTCTTTTTAAAATTGTTTTCGTTATACTCAAACGCCCCCAATCTTTGTTCACATAGCATAAAACTAGGCTAAATACTCTCCGTGGGATCGATACTTGCTTGCACTACTACATGTATTTTTAGGAGTATAGGTTTTATTTTTGGTTGCCTGCGACAGCACACCAAATTTTGGCGCCGTTGTCGGGGAGGTTTTCTAGTTGATTTTTGTGCTTCTTGTGATCCTTATTTCGTTCTTGAAATTTTAAAAAAATAAAAAATCATTGGTTTTCGATAGTTATTTTTATTTATTTTTATTAATCTAGACTTTTCCTGATTTGTTTTTCATGGTTTATTAGAATTTCCTTGATTGTTTATGATTGTAACTCAATCTTCTAATCAAGGTGATTTTTAGTGCGATCCAGAAATAGAAAGAACTTTGTGCAGGTTAAGGAAGGAAGCTCGGAGAAAATCTAAAAAGAACGATCTAACTCTTGATTCCCTATTTGCTAGCAATTATGATTTAGAAGATGAGGAAGTCATGGCTGGAAATCGAACTTTGAAAGAGCTTGCCGCCCCTGATTTGAATCAACAACCTTTATGCATAACGTTCCCTACTTTAGATGCTACTACTACTTCTGAATTAAAATCTGGACTAATACATCTCTTGCCCACTTTTCATAGCCTTGTAGGTGAAGATCCTCACAAACATTTAAAGGAGCT